>JACEFZ010020301.1:482500-490000 GCA_014155875.1 Cepaea nemoralis
AAGGCGTCCCTGTTGTCGTTCTTCTTCTCTCGAGCAATCCTGCGCACCAGCACCACAGCCACGGCAATGACAACAAACGCCAACGCCAACAAAGTCAACACAGCTGCTGTTATAATGAAGGGAAGACCTGATTTATCTGCAATAAAACAGAACAAATATAAGTAACAAAATTAAAGAGGAAATTCAATTAATACACGTGTAGGGTATATAGCGCATTTTACTTTAGTAGATGTTGTAGTGCATAGTATATCTTATTTCCAGAATTGATTCTAGTTTGTATTTCTTCCCTTATGATGTTGGAGCAGTTGAAGATTGTACCCAGGTATTTGTATGTTTCCGTTCTTTTAATGGTCACATTATCTATTTGTATGTGGCCAGAGGTTTTAGCCATTCCTTCTCTTGAAATTACCACATATTCTGTCTTATCTTGGTTGATAACCAGCCCCATCTGTTGGGCTTTTTCCTTTAAGTGAGTCAATATTTCCAACGTCTTTTGTTCATTTTCCCCTATAATATCTATATTATCTGCATAACCAAGCAGCTTGGATGTTCCTCCAATATCACATTCCTCCTTTACCCTCCTTACAACTTTCTCTAGTGCCAGATTGAAGTATTGACTCACTTATGATCTGTTTAAGTCCCCGCTAATCACTGGTATCATGGAATGGAAGATAATAGGGAAACAAAACTCGCTTACACTCAGGAAATAAATGACCGTAGACCCCGAGGTAGACCAAGAAGACGGTGGAGAGATAATATATATACAGACCTACAAGCACTTGGAATCAACGACTGGCAAGAGAAGGTCAACCAGAGAGACGAATGGAAACGGATTGTATCTGCAGCAAAGAACCTCAATGGCTCGGAACGCTGAAGAAGAAGAAGAAGAAGAAGAAGAAGAAGAAGAAGAAGAAGAAGAAGAAGAAGAAGAAGAAGAAGAAGAAGAAGAAGAAGAAGAAGAAGAAGAAGAAGAAGAAGAAGAAGAAGAAGGGTATATAGTACTATATGCTTAGAACATGTTTTGCTGTATAGCAGTGAATTATGGAACATGAATGAACAAATTAGGAAGGGTTTTCGTGTGTTTCCTTTTTGCTCTCGTTCTCCATGAAATCAAGCCTAGTCCACACACTACTTCTAGTAGTGCTGGACTGAATTTTGCGTGTGGATTAGCTTTCCCTATTATGAGTGTCCCTCGCCATCAGGCGAACCCACTCCGACTTCAGACGTACTTGTAATTTACGTCCCCAAGTCAAGGAAGAGAGGTCAACATGTTAGTCCAGCTGGCCGAATTAGGGATTGAACCCTCTACCTCGGCATCAGCATACCGGATGTTCAAGAATAGGAAGAGTTTAGTTGCAATGGACATTTGGTTCCTGAGTGGAATGTTGCAAATACCTTCGGCTTGCCTGATTAATTAACGTGGATTGTTTGGAAGAGGCTAGCGAAACTTGAACATTATATGCAAACTACAATGGTGTATTTTTAATGACTGTGCAGTGTTTGAAAATATTACCGGTCCAAGTTTTGTATTTACCTATAATGTTGCATGAACGTTACATAGAGTGAATACAAACTTTGACCGGCAATATTTTCAAACATTGCATATTTATTAAAAATACACCCTATACTTGTATAAGAAAGAGACAAACAGCTTTCTTTAGTCGTTTGATGAGAAGAGAGGCATTGGTTGCTGGTAGAAGAGGCAGAAGTCCACCAGCATTAAGATGGACACGGGACATTGCAGAAACCTTGGGCATGAGTGTGCATGAGGCGGGAGGAGGGGGGATGACCAGAGATCAAGAAACTTTAAGCGGGTCTAGGGTTGCCAATGCCGGTCTCCTGGTCTAGGAGTTACACGACTTTCTCCGTAATCCCGTATACTCTCTTGTGACGTGCGCGAGAACCGGTAGCGGTTGTCCTCCGCGTCGGTAACTTACGGGGTACGTGAGCACGGTTCGTTCGAAAGCAATGGCAAACTACTGAGCGTAATCTTGCCAAGAAATTCAACAATCAGCTGAAAGATGCTGATGTTGACAGCGATATACGGTAAGGGATATACGAACACAAAACAAGGTTGCCGAAAGGAGCACATAATAAGACAAAAAAGAGGACAAAGGAGGACATTTTGAATGTTTCATTTAAATCGTTCCAGATTAAACCCACAATCTGTACAATTTTATGACAATAGCTGCCAATAAGTGTATCTTACTGTTAGTGAATCGACCAAGAAACAATCATGTTAAAAAAATAAATATAAATTCAATGGGGGACTTTTTGAAAATGCTGAAAAACATTATTTAAACAGCCGATTGAACAATTATTACCTTATAATCTTTATTAATTACACAACATAGTTATCGGAGGAGCCAACTTTTCGTAGAAGATCCTCGTTAACAATCACATTTGCATAAAACTGTTCACAGGTAAGATTCTTCAAATTGTACTTTGTGAGAATGATGCCCTTTACAGAGTCCAGTAAGAGTCTGATCCTTTCCTTTGTCCATCGAGCATTAATCAAGGAGAACACTCTTTCCACATTGCCATTGTGTCCAGGGATACAGAAGAATACTTCACAAAAATGCATAGACTTTGTACAGTTTAACAATGTAAACATATGGTAGAGTGTAGATACATTGTAAGTTGTAACAACAATACATAAAAAATTATAACATAAGATATGAGAAAAGGCGGACGTTTGAAAGGTGTTTAGCTTTTCCTGCCGGACGGAGAATATTAGGCTAAAAAGGAGGACATGTCCTCTTTTCGCCGGATGTCTAGCAACCCTAAGCTGGTCATGATGAGAGCCAGTAGAATTTTGCCGAGAAGCTAGAATGCCTTGCTCGATTTGGGAGACCCGAGTTCGAATCCTCGTTACCGTGATGATTTTTTTTTTTTTTTTTTATGTCGGTGGATAAAAGAAAAGTCTAACACTCACAGTTCGCGACGATTGCATTAGCCAGGTGGCCATAATTCCTCAGGTACAAGACCCCCCTTCCCCCCAACCGCCACCCGCCCTACACAGCAAGGTACTATAGGCTGTGATGACAGTTTTAATAATAGTGAGAGCGGTGTTCTACAAAGGACAGGGTACATCCTCTTCTTCTTCTTCTTCTTCTTCTTCTTCTTCTTCTTCTTCTTCTTCTTCTTCTTCTTCTTCTTCTTCTTCTTCTTCTTCTTCTTCTTCTTTCCCTCTCTTCAGGCGTCAGTATAAATCAATGCAAGGAAAGCGGCAGTCAACTTCAGCTTGTTGGTAACTCCCTAAAGTGTGTCCTCACATGGAGCGAGTGTTGGCCAAAGACCATTTTATCTGTTCTGCGTATTTTGTACACTCCTGCAACAATTGTTTAGCTTTCATTTTACCAGTTCCACAGTTACAATCATCAGCATCTCCTATCCTTAGTTTATTAAACATGTGTTATGTCAGCCTGTTGTAGAGTCTGAAGTGGGTTACTCATTCTTTTCGTTTGAGTTGGTAATTAAGCATCATCTGTCTGGTGACCTGTATGCACGATTCCCACTTGGTTCTGTACGTGCTTCTTACAAACAACTGGGAAACATTACCTTCTTTGGACAACAATTCCTTTCGATGTAATATCCGAATTGTGGCTGACTCGATTGCAGGACTATTAATCTGAACCAGGGGATGGACCCTTCTGAGGTTGAACGGGGTAAGGGTAATGGCAATAGTAGAATGGAACTGGGAATCAGAGAACACTGGCCACCAGAAAGATGATATATGCTATCTGCAGAATGTTGATGATAAACCAGACGACAGATTAGTTGTACAAGTTCATTGTGTCAAGCACATATGCTTTAGGGAAATTATTACCGTCTTGAGATGACTTTTCAGTCTTTGTAGTTTCGTGAATTTTCATTTGTACCTCACCTGAGGACAAAAGACGTCAGTAAATTTAAGATTTGTTTCGGAATAGTCTAAATGAAATGTGTAGGGAACATAACATGAAAATTAACACAAGTAAAACAGAGGTAATGACTATAACTAAAGACGAAGGAACAAATAACAACGATTCACCTAAACGAATACCCCTGAAACAAGTAAAGAGTTTCAAGTACCTAGGAAGTATAATAACATCAAATGGCAAATCAGAAGACGAGATCGTAAATAGATGGAATAAAGCAAACCAACTCATTGGACAAATGGCACCAATACTAAAAAAACAAACATGTATAAATAACTACTAAGAAAGCACTTTACAACACAATCTTCCTACCAACGCTATGTTACCAATGCCAAACCTGGACAATGACAGAAAAAGAGAAAAGAAGAATCACAACAACAGAAATTAGATTCCTGAGAAGAATAGTCAATGTATCAAGAAGAGAGAAGATCAGAAAGGAAGAAATCACGACTAAAGTAGTTGAAAGATGCTGATGTTGACAGCGATGTCCTGTAAAGGATATGCAAACACAGGGTATGCAAACACTTTAAAAAAAAAAAATTTACATTGAAAATACTATGCACGTATACGTAAACTCATTGAAATGATTAATATGTAAATATTCGCACGCTCATTGAAATGGAAAATGTGTAATTATACGTAAGCTAATTGAAATAGAAAATATTACGTAAATATGCTTCAATCAATCAATCATGTGCCATGCCGGAAAGCGTGGGCGGTCATGATTCGCCATTTCACTCGATCACCAGAGTCGTGGATCAGCTCAGTGTTCCTGTCTCGTCCATGCCATGTGGCCAAGCCATCCAGGTATTTTCCTCTCGGTCTTCCTCTTGGTCTGTTCCCTTCGATCTTGCCAGCTGTCACTAAGTTCTCCAGTCCATTTCTTCTCATAACATGTCCAAAAAATTTTGACTGTCTACGTCTAATTTCTCTAATCAATCTACGATTTTCATTTGTCTCTTGTAGTATGCCTACGCTAATTTAAATGGAAAATATTATGTAAGTATACGTTAGTTAATTGAAATTGAAGATATGTAAATTGCTGGTTTCTAGTGACTGCCGCTTCCATCGACGATGAACTTTACTTTTCGTGGCGGACTTCTGTGTTTGCATTCTGTCAGCGGCCTTATGCATAGTGTGCCTGAGACAGCTGTTGGTTTGTCGAGACTCCTGTCTGTTCCACTTTTTACATGGAGCAGTTGGGAGCATTGTGTATGATATTCACTGGCACAGGAACCGAGAATTATGGGGACGACCCGTTGACGTGAAGTTTGAACTGCGACTAACTAACAAATATATTATGTAAATATACATACGTTCACTGGCCCCATAGAGAATTTGTAGCCTGAAACCTCTTCTGTTGGTGTCACTGAGATTATCGCTCACAAAATGAAGCATCAAATGTGGTCCGTCGCTGATGTAAGACATCAGAGGTGGGATGTGTGCTGTGTATGTGACATGCTTACCTCCCCTGTGAAATTGAGGATTTGTTTAGACAAGATAGAAAATAATGCTCTCCTCCTCCTCCTCCTCCTCCTCCTCCTCCTCCTCCTCCTCCCTCCTGCTGCTGCTGCTGCTGCTGCTGCTGATTCTTCAATATCTCTTTTTCTCCTCCTCCTCCTCTCCTCCTCCTCCTCCTCCTCCTTCTTCTTCTTCTTTTTCTTCTTGTTCTTCTTCTTCTTCTGCTGCTGCTGCTGCTTCTTCTTCTTCTTCTTCTTCTTCTTCTTCTTCTTCTTCTTCTTCTTCTTCTTCTTCTTCTTCTTCTTCTTCTTCTTCTTCTTCTTCTTCTTCTTCTTATTGTTATTCTTCCTCTTCTTCTTCTTCTTCTTCTTCTTATTGTTATTCTTCCTCTTCTTCATTATCTTCTTCTTCTCTTCCTCTTCTTCTTCTTCTTCTTCTTCTTCTTCTTCTTCTTCTTCTTCTTCTTCTTCTTCTTCTTCTTTTCTTCTTCTTCTTATTGTTATTCTTCTTCTTCTTCATTATCTTCTTCTTCTCTTCCTCTTTCCTTTCTTCTTCTTCTTCTTCTTCTTCTTCTTCTTCTTCTTCTTCTTCTTCTTCTTCTTCTTCTTCTTCTTCTTCTTCTTCTTCTTCTTCTTCTTCTTCTTCTCCCACCTCCACTTAACTCAGTGGAGCGTGTGTGGGAGGGGACAGGGGCGGGAAGATATACAGATCTTCTGTACGCCTTTTCTAATGCTCTTTGTAAGTTGGTATTGATTTCTCTAAGGCTGTTCTTGATACCATTACTCCATCTTTTACGTGATATTCCCCTTGCTGGGATTTCATTATACTTTTTCAATGTGGCTCTTTGTGGCAGATGGTACCAGGGCATTCTTGTGAGGTGGCCAAACCATGTAATCTGTTGTTCCCTAATGAAGTGCATGGCTGGAATGCCGCTCACAGTGGCTAATTAACAGTATTCGCTGGGAGGTTACGCTGACAATGCCATGAGAGCTGCCAGGCGAGTTTTCGATACATGCACACGTTGTTCGCTATGTGAGGGAAAAACTGGTCACCCTACTCCTCCGTGTATTCAGGTCTAAACATGCATTTCTACACCTACAGAGATTTTTTTCTCTCACATCCTATTTACAGGACTTCGCTGCCAACACCAGCATTTTACCACTGCTGTTGGTGTCTTGGCAAGATTACCGCTCAGTAGTTTGTCAATGCTTTCTGAGCGACCGGCTCACATATCCCGTAGGTAACGAACGCGGCGCGATCCGATACCGAATCTCGCGCAGCTGCGTTACCCCACGTGGATATACGGGATTACGGAGAAAGTCAATAGCTCTTCGCCAGGGAGCCGGCCTACAGAGATTCCTTTAAAATAATACACGGAAGTTGTGATAGTGAAACAGCTAGCGCTTTCGCCTGCCAACCCGGTGTGACGGGACAGCCCCGGCGGCATCAGAATGACACAAGTTTGAAAGGAATTAAAGAGCCCACAAGAATTATTCTATCATTCTCTATGTAAAAGAATAATTGTCCACCAGAAAATAATCTAGTCCCCAACCAAGGAATAAGGAAAAACTAACAGAGATTGCAAACAAGAGAAAATTACATTTTGACCACGCACGCCCCATCATTTCTGTAATGCTAGGTCTGAGAAAGCTTTGATGTCCAGATCAAACGTAACACCCAGACATCACGGCACCAGTCGCCGGGCGCTATCAAAGGTTGAACACTCACTGTTTTCAGTTGATACATCGCGGAGCCAGTCAGTTGAGATTGACGTGTTAGTTTAGAATCCTGCGGTCGGAATAGGGACTGAT
Organism: Cepaea nemoralis; assembly: GCA_014155875.1. Classification (NCBI taxonomy): domain Eukaryota; kingdom Metazoa; phylum Mollusca; class Gastropoda; order Stylommatophora; family Helicidae; genus Cepaea; species Cepaea nemoralis. Next base: position 489,693 of record JACEFZ010020301.1, read on the forward strand.
ACCTAACACCTTACGGTTAACATGACCTAACGTGTAAACCAGCCACGGGAGAATGGGAGATAAGAGGGTCAGCCAGGCCCGTCTGAAATGTGTGATCCAAAGACGGCAATTAGGACCAGATGCTTAACACCTCACTGCAATACGCAGCAAAGTAGGAACACAGGGCTGACACATTTTGCCAGCAACCCAGGAAGGCGGGTGTTAACAGCAGATTGGAAGGTAATGACGCAACTGCATTGCCGCCAAAGCATGTTTCATTGTTTCAGGCGTGGGGGGCATCGGTCAATTTGATTGACATATGAAACTAC
>JACEFZ010020301.1:495000-641476 GCA_014155875.1 Cepaea nemoralis
GGGGAACCCTTAGAGCAGTGGTTCTCAACCGGTGGGGAATTCCCCCCGCCCAGGGGGAAATTTTAGGGTTTCCATGGGGGGGGGGGGGGGGATTAAGATTATTTCTAGATTGCGTTAATACAAGAACCGATTACTTGATATTGTTTTTCCATTCATACTTTACGGTTCTGTACATATCACCGTAAGTAGATATGCAATTCACGTTTTATGTAGATGTCTAGACTTGTTTTAGTATGTGCTATTAAATTTAGCTTCAATTATTACGTATACTGTGTAGGGCAGGGTGAATTTTTAGGGAGGAAATACGAAAGGATGATGTTATAAAAATATTGAGACAGTTGGGGGGGGGGGGTGACGTCCTAAAAATATGGTGAAGGGGGGCACGGGCCAAAAAAGGTTGAGAACCACTGCCTTAGAGGGACATGCAAAGTAAAGGCAATCGTCTTCATTTTATTCTTCTTCGTTCCTTTTTCCAGGGCAATGCAGTACGCCTAAATATGAACCTCACAAATCAGTTTACTTATCCATGCGCTAGTGTTAGATTTGCTTCATCTAGACCAGCTGTTCGTCGCTGCCAGTCTATCAGTCGTGCTCAGGCTCTCTCCTCCAGGCCGAAACCACGAAATAATAGACATGTCCTCACACTAATCTACCATCCCCACAATATTGCTGACAAGAACATCCTCCTGAGACATCTATCCATTCTCCAGGCGGACCCGACCACTCGCGATGTCTTCTCAAAGACCCCCACTGGCTACAGGATAGGCGAGATCATAACCTCGGGGATGTGCTGGTCCATAGCAGTCTACCTCAACCTCACAAGTCTCTTCCTGGCACGGTGGCTTGTCTTCGATCGCGTTGTAAGACCTGCCCACATGTACTTCAGACCAAGAGTCTGGTATTCCCTAAGACGACATTCCACATCCGTGAGGGTTTCCCATGCACGAGTCGCAACGTCATCTATGCGATTACTTGCACACGTTGTGACATGAGATACATCGGGCAGACAGGTTTACGTCTTGCTGACAGATTTAGACAACATCTTTCTGACATCAACAGTGGCGCCCAGAAACCTAATAGCCATGCACTTCAACAGTCCTGACCACTGTGACTTAACTGACATACAGGTCACGGCCATCAAATCGTGCGCATCCCACGAACGGGATCGTCAAACATTGGAAACCCGTCTCATCTTCCAGTTGGGTACACTCTCCCCTCACGGCCTCAATGTCCAACACAGTTTCATTTAACTTCCAAACCCCACCCCTTCCAACCCCTCTCCCAGTTGTATAGTCCACTAAAAGGGTAGGTGCATGTCCTTTGCAGGACAACGCAGTCTGCCCCAGCATTATTTCTTCGCAGGTTGCTTTCGGAGGTTTGCAATCGTTTTCCGAGCGACAGCTACTCAAGCCCCTCTGAGAGGACCAACACAATGAAATCTTCCGCCACTGTGTTTCGAGTGCACAAAGAGAAATTGCTAATTACGAAGTGCGTCCGTGACATTTTCGCCTATCCTATTTTTAACTTTTGCCCACATGGGCACCACTTCACTGCACCCCCTTCCCGCCGAGTTGTTTAGCCAATACCTGAGCTTCTGACAGTATTGACCTGTGACCCGTTGACCATACATCAGGCCCATACAAATCCACTGATAGTCGTCGAACCCCTGTCAGTCGTCAGTCACTCCAAGCTAGGATACAGATTCAGATAAGTACCCTTAATATTATTGTCATGTAGTGTGTTTCATGTAGTTTTGTGTCGGTTTGTGTTTGTTTGTTTTGTGCTGACGAAGGCTTGGGCCGCAACGTCCAATTTGTTTCTTGTAATCGTGGTTTAGTAAAGCTCACAATCTACTTCTTGTTTTTGGTGATTCATTCATTTCCTCTATACCAGTGGTTCTCAACCTTTTTTGGCCCATGAACCATTTCACCATATGTTCAGAATGTCATTCACCCTCCTTTCTTATTTCCTCCCAATAATCCCCCCCCCCACCCTCCCATCCCCGGTCCCTACACAATATACGTAAAAATGGAAGCTAAATTTAATAACACATACTAGAATAAGTCTAGACATCTACATAGAACGTGATTTGCGGGTCTATTTACGTTATAAAACGAATTTCAGAAGGACGAGACGTACAGAACCGTAAAGTATGGAGGGAAAAACGATATCAAGTAATCAGTTCTTGTATTAATGCGATCTTGAAATAATCTTAATTCCCCCCATCCACCTGGAAACCCTAAAATCCCCCCCCCCCCCCCGGTTGAGAACCACTGTTCTAGACAGATTCAATCCAAGTTCACAGGTTCTATAATATCTACACATGGGTAGGTTTTTTCCCCTAATAATTTTGCCAGAGCGGCGCCTAAAGACCTGCTCTTTGCGATTTCCAACTTCTACGGGATTTTTAAAGTGCACAATTTTTATAAGGGACCTCTAGTATTCGCCCCTATCTGAGAAGGTTAAATATTTTATCTCATTACCCCTGCGTAGAACCATTATTGGCCAAGTGAACATCCAGGATCTACAACAGGTAGCAGCGAACCGCCGGGCATGGAGAGCCACAACTTCTGCCCTATGCGCCGCCTTAGGCTCAAGAGGAAAGACTAACTAACTACCCAAGAGATCAAGTGGGCGTGTAATAACACCAGATACACATGATTTGTGGAGGGGGGATAACTTTTTGGGGCGTAAAGTGTTAGGCCTACACATATTCTAGGAAACGACATATGATTAAGGTAACCATTTCCCTTCCTCGTTGTACAACAATTTCCTGAATTGGCCGCGATGCATCATCCAACACTGACGTGACAGCACTCATGACATATATATGACTGCCCTGACTCTCTCAGACGGTGTACAAGAGCATGGATACGACGTTGTGGCCAGTTAGTTAATATACACAGGGGGATGAGTGGTCTCGCGGTATGGTGTCCGCCTCGAGTGCTGGAGGTCCCGGGTTCAGGCCCCGGTGAGGATCGGGATTTATTTAAAAAATCCACCTGGACTTCCAGTAATAAAATTTCCTCCTGGTCTCTGGGTAGTGAGATCGGACGCCTGTGTGTATTGTTGCGCACGTAAAAAATCCCTTGGCAGTTGGAAATCGAAAAAGAGTAGCCTAACGGCGCTGCCCGGGCAAAATTTCGAGTTAACAATCCACCCAAAGTATTTCGGGATCTTCGCCGATGCAACGGAGTTCGTGCATTGAGCTGAGTTTCTCCAGTCTCACGTTTGAGTTAGGAGGAAAACGGAGCACTTATGGGTTAAACCGTGTACCGTGATGTTGATCCAACGACTAAACTAAACTAAACTAGTTAATATACAGCTTTGTTTCGTCCTCTACCACGATTCTTCCTGCTAGCGCCAAATTGTATTCCTGGTTCCATCTATCGTGATAGCGTGTAGTCTTTGATTAATTAGTTAATGCACAGCTCTGTTACGCCCGCTACTACGATTCTTCCTGCTAGTGCCAACCTGTATTCCTGATTCCACCAATCGTTGGGACGCAGAGGTGTTTCCAAGGCACCAGGGCCGGGTTATATACTGGCCAAGACCTATTGACGCGTCCTCGTCGAGCGTCCTGGGCAACAGGTCCCTTTGGGGTCCTGGCTAAGGTCAATAGGATCGCGATTCCTCCGAAGTCAGAGAGTGTCCTGCCTGTATGGCGAGGAACCACCAGTCTGCACACCAATAAGCCAGACATGGGACAACGGATACTCACGCAAACCTCAGGTCCTGTATGACATCACACTGCTGTTGGACAACAGGATGCCTTCATCCGACATACAGGACTTCGCGTTGGAGCTCAAGCCAACGAACACAAGCAAGCAAGCAAGCCACCAATCGTGACCGTAGACAGTCATGTCTCCCTTACAGAACCTCAATGGTGTCACTGAAGGCCACCCAATCGGCACGTTATTTCCACGTACACCGGTTAGCTTGGACAACAGAGCCATTTTCTTTTCTGTGAATTCTAGTACCATCAAGACTGGGTCGACACTGGAACTGTACTGATCGGGAATATATTCCCCCCAGCCTGCACTAGGGGTTGACCTAATGGCCACTGTTTGGTAGGCGAATGTACTAATAAGTAAAAATAACTAAACTAAAGGCCCCGTTAAGACATCTTCGTGAGCATTGGACAAATGATACCAGAATACGGGATTCTATCGAGGCCCCATAATTGGAAAATAAGGGTTAAGTAGGTAAGGAACCTACGACTGGTATAGAAAACCGGTAGGGAATTTACTTGATCCTAAAATTCTACTTGAGATTCACGGAGGAAATTGGAGGAAAGGGCACAGGCGCCGGAACTTCAGTTACCCCTCCCCACGACGCCTAACGGCAAAAGTGGAATAAGAACAAACAAACAAACAAACAAACAAACAAACACGATGCCAGACCCTAATTTGTATAAACCAGTCGGAACTCTACGAGTGATGGATGTCTCTACCACGCTGACCGCCATCATATGATGTGGTCTGTGTCACCCTGCTCGCCTTTACTTCCAAAGACATTTTGGTACCAATTTTAGGCTAGGTGGACCTGGAAGGCAATGTCAATGTTAAAAATATAACTCCATGTGGATTCGAACCCATGACCGCAGGGCCTACATGCAAGCGACTAGCCGCTATGCCATCGCGCCTAAAAGTACTAAAGTTAATCTGTAGAAAACAAGGGGACATAGATGGATATCAAACATCGGTGTTTATTAATTTGTAGGATGCATTGGGACATGGATGGATATCAAACATAGGTGTATATTAATTTGTAAGATGCAGTGGGGCATGGCTAGATATCAAACATAGATTATTTTAATTTGTAGGAAACAACGTGAAATAAACAGAGATTAAACACACACCTGACAACTGATACAAATAAAGCTACAATCACATCGGATTCTTAGTTTTAGTGAAACAATTGCCTCTATTTGGAGAGCCAATGGCCGTGTCTGTTCAGTTCAATACGTGTAGATTTTTAGTGCGACAAACCAATGGACACTTTTTGCATATATTATCCTAACACGTGGGAGTACGTGGCAATGAGAGTGCAGATCCTTTTGTTTTCAAAGCGTCCATATTGGGAAATTTTGAAATGCGAACAAATTAAATAGTGCAAGGTCGGTGTTACAGTGTGCATTGAAGCATAAATGTGCAACTTGAAGGAACATAAAGTGTACAATAAAACTAGTAAAACATGTCGTATACGATGTTGCGTTAGCTTATTATTCAATCAGATTGCAAATAGGGAAATTAGCATACACCCACTTCAATAGCTGCTGAGGATTGAGCACTTTTAGGCGTGTCCCCGGAGTTGGGGCGTGGCTTTTTTTTTTAAACCAATAACCAATATAATCAGTGCAGTGATGTTACTGCCTTGTTGACTAATCGCGTTGTTAGTTCGAACAAGCAGTATGAACTGGGCTGGTCACTTGACTCGCATGCCAGATCACAGGCTCCCTAAACGGCTTTTTTACGGCGAGCTGCGTTGTGGTAAACGCTCCCAAGACGGTCAGAGGAAACGCCTTAAAGACACTCTGAAGATACCAATCAATCAATCAATCAATCATGTGCCATGCCGGAAAGCGTGGGCGGTCATGATTCGCCATTTCACTCGATCACCAGAGTCGTGGATCAGCTCAGTGTTCCTGTCTCGTCCATGCCATGTGGCCAAGCCATCCAGGTATTTTCCTCTCGGTCTTCCTCTTGGTCTGTTCCCTTCGATCTTGCCAGCTGTCACTAAGTTCTCCAGTCCATTTCTTCTCATAACGTGTCCAAAAAATTTTGACTGAAGATACCACTAAACTAAAATCTTTTCGAATGCATCACGACACTTGGGAGACTGCTGCCAAAGACCGAAATTCCTGGCGTACATTATTACGCAAGGGTGTTGTCACTTGTAAAGCAACCAGGACTGAAAAAAAGGCTGGACAGAAAAAGCACTGCAGGAGAACCTCCTCATGGAACGTCAAGCATTCTTTGCCCATATTGTCAAAGACCATTTCGAGCCAAAATAGGCCTTACCAGCCATTCTAGAACTCCCGGCTCCATACTTTCAACCCCACTGGATGAAATGAATGGTCATCATCATTCTAGATGGACAAACAACACATTATGAACTGGGCTAACAGACACTGGTCAGACCCTGACACTAGCCCGAATACACAACCTGGAAGTGAAGCCTGATTACGTCATAGAGGACAAGAGAGGAGATATCAAAATCAACTTACGGAGATATTCATGTTGTAGGGAATTGGTCATTAATCAAAACACAAAACAAAAAAGAGTAGCGAGTAGCTAGACACGTTATACAGGGTGCCATCATTAGCCAAGTGTACTGTCCGCTCGAACTCATAACTATATATTACGATTAGAATTGATACCCATTCATTTGTCTACCGCTATAGATCTGAGAAATTTCAATCAACCAAATTAAACTATGTTTAATCAAACGTATCGCCTCACCTGCAAAGTGGCAAAATGTTATCAATTTTAGAACTCGCCGTAATGAAGACATCTCTTCTAAGTCTCTCTAATGAAGGCTTTCGGACTTCTATTTTTTTTTTCTTTCTGTGAAAGTCAAACAGGCACATCAAATTTAACTCAAAACAATGTTTTCCTGTAGTGAATTTGAATAACGAATACACAGGCAATAAATCGTACAATCTAAGGTTTGTGTCTTCGTTATTCAAATTTAACTCAGTCTGCACGAGGCAAATCAATGTTCGCGCGCGCACGCACGTGTGTGTGTGTGTGTGTGTGCGCGCGCGCGCGTGCGTGCGTGCGTGTGTCTATATGGGTTCTCTTCCTGACAGCCTTTCCTTGTTAAAAAATGTTCACAAAGTCCATAAAATTAGTTGGTATCATTTTTATAATGCTGTCAGTCAGTCAGTCAGTCAGTCAGTCAGTCAGTCAGTCAGTCATCAGTCAGTCAGTTAATCAGTTAATCAGTTAGTTAGTTAGTTAGTTAGTTAGTTAGTTAGTTAGTTAGTTAGTTAGTTAGTTAGTTAGTTAGTTAGTTAGTTATCTGTTGGTGTATCCTCCTTGCACTCCGAACGTCCATATATGCCCAGATTCCCCCCCCCCCCCACCTCCTCGAAAACATACACCAGCATTCGGCGGGTAATACTGTAGTGCCAGTTCGTTGTTGTTTTTTTTTAATATAAAAATAACACTGTGTCGACTGGTCGACTGGAAAAAAACGGAGGGAGAAGCATGATTCTACCATTACCGGGTATTTACCACGGGCCACTAGATTAGTAGCAGAAATGTGGTTTCTGAGGAAAATGCAAAGAATACCATGGACAGATAGAAAAACCAATGACCAAGTACTACAAGAGACAAATGAAAATCGTAGATTGATTAGAGAAATTAGACGTAGACAGTCAAAATTTTTTGGACATGTTATGAGAAGAAATGGACTGGAGAACTTAGTGACAGCTGGCAAGATCGAAGGGAACAGACCAAGAGGAAGACCGAGAGGAAAATACCTGGATGGCTTGGCCACATGGCATGGACGAGACAGGAACACTGAGCTGATCCACGACTCTGGTGATCGAGTGAAATGGCGAATCATGACCGCCCACGCTTTCCGGCATGGCACATGATTGATTGATTGACTAGATTAGTGCACAAGTACATTCATAGTCGTGTAGTTGCACGACCTTTACAATACGTCGCAACCAACCCCAACAGTCTTCACTCCCAGGTCGTGTGGTCGTACTTGCGTCAGAGTCTCGTAATTGTCTGCCAGCTTAGTCAGTGCTCTGTTGACTATATCGGCCTTGCCCATACTACTTCCCGTTTATATTTGTGCGTGATTTGCTAGCTGGTCCACGCGTTCATTACCTTCCACTCCGTCAGATCCTGGTGAGAGCATTCACGGCAGTGATGTAAAGCGCAACTTCCGTGTGCTGTCTACATATTCAGGATGAAGACTGTTGGGTGCCATCTTCTGTAACACATTCGTGAATTCTTATAATTTATATGAGTTTTGCATTGGTGGTTGCTTGCTTTGCTGCCCATACGAGTGATCCTGAGCCAACGGTGATCTCCATAGTCATGCTTAATGTAGTTGCCTGGAAAGCGTCGCTAATATCTTTGATTATTTCCCCCCATCCTTGTTCCGTTTATGTTCGCGCTGATCTACATCTGTGAAGAAGATCATGTTTTCTGGATGTTTTAATGACTGTGGGGGTTTTGAAAATATTGCCGTTCCAAGTTTTGTATTTACCTGCTATGTTGCATGAATTCCACAATGAGTGAATATAAAACTTGGAACGGCAATATTTTCAAAAACCACACAGTCATTAAAAAATACACCCTATATTACCTATGTGACGGTCGAGCGGCGGCAAACTGAATTCTGCAGTGTACCGTCAACTTAAGTATGTTTAAGCTATCTTTGGGATTAACTGGACAATCTTCTTCATGGTCTCATCCAGGTTACAGAAATGTTTAGTTTGATACCTCTTCAGTCTCGGGCACCCAGGAACGGCCTCTATTGAGACGCATTCCCTGTCTGTCATGATAGCGCTGTGCAGAGTGAGTTGTTTATCCGTTGATACTCTCTTGTACGCTTTGGCCGCTCTGCGTTATTTTCAATACAATGGTATCAGCGTCGGTCATTCAGAAATCAATGGCAAACTACGAAAAGTAAACTTGCTTAGTGTCACACGTTTTCTTGATGATAATATCACGAAGTTCTTACGATGATATGCTCATGATATTATTGTGTGATGGTCGTTGTCTAGGTAACGATACTCATGGTGTGTCTCTGGAGATATCTGTCTTGCAATGTAACTCACCCCCGCAGTGCATATTCACCAGGCATTACACAAGATTCCGTTGGCGCACATAATCCTTTATTACAGAAATAAGACGGACAAACGGAACATGTTTATACATCCAGAAACATAATGTAATCCATAGAATATAAATATCCTCCTCACAATTTAACCAGCACACATCAATTCCTTCTCACGGCCTGCTTCTAATCTCAATCCACAAGACAGGTAATCCAGCTACAATCCTCGGCTGGATCTCTCACAATACAACCCACACATTGGGTTGGAGCCACTGCTCAACTATAGAACCCACTCTGGGTTTTGGCCTACACTCAATACAGAACCCACTCTGGGTTCAGGCCTGTCTTCCCAACTAGAAGAACAACACAACACGGAGCTCTCTCTTAAACGACCTGACCCGCAGTCGGTCTCTTCTCTCACTGACTTTCCAGTCGCCTGACTTCACACAACACACAACTCTCCCTCGACCCATCCCCCCCTGGGGATTTCCACTCATATCCGCCCCATTATTTCTGAGGGTTGATTGTTTTCCTCGTAGCCAGGTCAGTCACTTTACTGTCTCCCACTCTCATCTCCATTCTTCCTCCTGCCCGGTCACTCAACTCAATGTCAGTGACCCAGGCTTATGTCATTACCCCCCTCTTAAAAGAAAACTTCGTTTTCAAATATTGGGAGACTAAAACTTACTAAACATGTGACCCAGACATATAGCCTGGGTAGCCCTAAGTATGGCTGCACCTTACTCCAGCTACCACACTACATAATACATCAAATGCTCATAGTACACTCCTATATTCATCACACATAAATGCAACCGTCTATCTTGTGTATCAATGCATGAACTAATACATCACATCATAATAATAATACATCATAGAAAAGCATTATACTTATGTACCCACAGGTCTCTTACTACTTCACGACCCCACAATACTATTTGTGTACCGACCCTATATCAGGTGGTTCTGTTCTTGCATTAACCCACCTCTGATTCCTGTCGATGCTGTGTCTACCTTTCATGTACCCATGACTCATGGTACCTCTACAATTACAACATCTGTTTGCTATCCCTAGCCCTGGGTCAGTAATGTCGCGAAAACTCTTTTGACCTGACTCAACTTTCCTATCTGCATATTGCACCGTTACACTTGAGTCTCTGTTTAGTCTGAGCTCTTTATTCAATCTTGGCCCATATACCTGGCACCTTGCTTTCTGCTGCATACGCCTTATGCCTATGTGCCCTGCACATGCACTATCCTGAGCTGTTCTAGTATATCGGTCTCTCTGTGCTACAGGTACTGCTCCTTGCCCACGTGCAGTTCTGCTATCTGAAAACCTGCGAGTGAGAACATTGTTCTTCCTCTCGAAGCACCATCTACCTTTCTTTGACTGCCTATGTTCTACTCTCCTACACCCTTGGGAACATTTGTTCAGAGTAGTATCTTGTCTCTGGGAGTCACTAGCACTATATTTGGGATCCATTCTCATCTGCTCAGCTGTACTATCCTTGTCCTGAGTTCCTGTGTCTACTTCAAGTGCCTCTTCTACCTCAGCTATACTCTCTAATTTAGGTTCTCTTGTGGTAACTACCTCGTTACTGCTTACACTATATTTTCGGTCCCAATAAACTACTTCCTCTTCTGTACAATCTTTAACTCCTATAACATTTCCTATGATCAAATCAGCCACTGGTGAGTCCAGAACACACGCTGTCACTCTTCCAGTGATATATGGTGTTTTTACTGTTATTATGGCTACTGGGTAGAACTCTACTGTGCCATTGAATGTTATGCATCTAATCTTTTTCCCTGTATAATCCGAGGGATCTATTAAACTTCTCCTCACTCCGATAGACGTACATCCGGAATCCCTAATTGTTAACGCTGGTCTATCATTGACAAATCCCTGATGCAGCTTCAGACTTCCTCCTTCATGCACTGCTGATCCTGCTTTAACTGTATGACCACATATTAGGACTGGCTGACTGTCTTTTTCAAAAAGAGGTTTGCACCCACTACAATCTTCATTGTTCAGCGTCTCAATTACTTGCGCTGCATTTGAGTGCTCTGTTTCTCTCATCCTACATTGATGGCTGATATGCCCATTCTTTCCACATTTGAAACAAGTAATCTCCCTTTTAGTGTTGTTCGTTGGTCCATCTGATGGTTGTGCATCACACTCTGCTGCCCTGTGTCTCCAGCTCCCACAATTCCAACATCCGGCATAATTTGGACGTCTCTGGAAGTTCCCTCTTCTATATGGGTACCGTCCTACTCTACCAACATTGTTTCCTCGGAAACCATTATCTTGAAGTTCTTGCTGCTCACCTTTCTGTGCTGAATCCACACTTTTCGCCCTTGGTCTGATAACTGGATTCTGGTTCTGTTTAGTGTACGCTGCACAGACTATTTCCTCACTCATTAGTTTCCCAATAGATACGTTAGGATGTGCAGTCATGTAGTTTTGCCCTAACTGAGACATTGTGTCTATGTCCTTTGGCTTCCGTTCCTCAAAGAACGCCACTAAATTAGAATTGCATGCAGATACACCTTGTCTCTTAACATTAGATCTACTAATTTATTAAAATCTTTCCCTACTTCTGCAAGCTCCATCCACTTATTAAATGTATTCTTTACTGTGTTAACAAAGTCTGTGAAATCTTGATTTGTCTCTGGCACTAACTGTCTAAACTTTGTCCTATATCCATGCTCAGTGAGTTGGAACTTTGTCAGCAAACGTTGACGTAAGATAGTGTAGTTGTTCCTTTCTTCTACAGGTAAATTAAACATTGTTTCTAGGGCCTTACCCGTTAAATACTCGCCCAGTCTAATTGCGTACTCGCTTTCTGGGATGCCTAATACCTTCACTGATGCTTCGAATCTCGAAAGATAGGCCTCAAGGCAATCCCGGTCCGTAAAATATGGCAGTTTTAATCTCTGTGACGACTGCGACGGTTTTCTACTTTCCTCACTTTGACCCTTCGATGCAAATTCTAACTTTTTAATAGCAATTTCCGCTTCCATCTTAATCTTCTCTTTCTCAATTTCCATTCTCATGTGTGTCTCTCTCTCAGCTAACTTTTCTTCCTGTAGACGCTTGTTTTCCATTTCAGCTAGTTTTACTTGCGTCTCTTTCTCTTCCTGTAGACGCTTTGCCTCGCGTTCATTATGCCTCTCCTCTCTTTCCGTCTGCTTTTGTTCTTTTGCTTCAGCATACTCCTGTAACTCTTTACCTTTCAGGCCTATTCGTTCACCTGCTTCAATATAGTCCATTAAAGTAGGCATCTTGTACTTGTGGACACGTTGCTGTCTGTCAGCCAACTATAAATGTAAAGACTCTGCTACTAGACTTTGTGTGCCCTCCCTAAGTACACCACTAATCCTTGTGTACGTAACTTCGTAGTGCTAAAATATCACTCTGTACTCACCCAGTCACTCTATAAGCACTAGGTAGTGAGGGGGGAAGTATCACCTATACTCCCTTATATCTATATATCTATGACCAAAAGTTCATAAAGTCCCTGGAAATATTGTTAAACATACATATAAATACATATACAAACAAATGGATGATAACACTAAGTGATGACTATCCAACGCTAGACTTCACAAGCTGAGTACACGGAGACGATGATGACACAGAAATAAACCACAGTAACAACCACAAGCTTGTGTAGAGACACCCACAGTGCGCGTAAAATATAAATATAAATTGACCAAGACCACTAGACAGCAGAAATGACGAAAGATCACAATAAAAACATATATCCGAACACAACAAATATCATATGTAAATATAACGAAAAGAAAGAGAGAAAGAAAAGAATATATACTGAAAATATACACAGATTTGACGTCAGACAACTCGGCTCTAGATATTGGTTAAGACTATTTCAATGCCCCTGCACGATACGTCAACTCATTAACGTTTTTCTTACAAAAATATCGTAAGCACCAGAAAGACTAATAAATTATTGTGCTGTATCCCGACTCTCGAGAAACACCCCAACAATTCCCTACTCTTGACAAACACTGGACCACATACAAATAATTGCGTGACACCCGACAACAATAAATATGACGATGGGAGCAAAACAATAAAAAATAATAATGTGTAACTGGTTGGCCGACAAATATGGGCCTATTAATCCGTCGCCAAAAGTTCTTTTTATTCAGTCACCAAAGTTTTTGTTCGTTTTAATAGTTATTCGCAATCCGCTGGAAATGTCTACGACGCTAGATTTCAAAGCGACTTGTTGTTTGTTGAGTGGTTCCTGAATTCACGTGGTGATCAAAAGTTCCAACTGTCGGAAACGTTGACGGTAATAATAATTATCCAAAGTGTTCTTTCGATATGTTGTTACTCTCGTTGCGGAGATGGCGCTTCGCTGTATCATATATGTTATAGATTCACCAAAAGAAAAGATCCAAAATAATGGCAATAAATGTTCAACGCTTTCACTCTGTACAGTTCAGTTCTTTTTGGCAACTGTATGCAAACTATGTTCGCGGAGCCGAAAGTCATCATTCGTTGAAAATGTTTGCTGATTATAAAGTAATGAACACAAGGGGCTTTTACAAAGACGAAAAAATAAAGTCTGGTTTCACACAAAACGCCTTGTTTGTTCAGTCACAATGAGTCATCTTGACCACATAGCCGTGGAAATTCCCTGAGTACTTTCCTCCTTACACTCACAGATGTTCACCACAATTTTCTTATCACTCTCAGTGAAAATTCCTCCGTAACAGTTTCACACAAACTTGACAGCCCACCCGGTGCTAATAACGTGAAAATCACCACTTTCCACTGTTGCCTAGCACGGCTTTGTGGGGTTACCAACTTTTCCCCTGTACCTGGACGCTGGTGTCTCCACCCGTCCTATTTACTGCGTCGAAAAATCTTGACCAGTCAACTTGCGACAACACAGTGCGCTTGCCTCCAGCACACACACACACACCTGTCAATTATCTTTGGTTCCCAATCCTGTCATTATCACCGACAGTGACGTCCTACACACACACACGCTGCCCTCGCCACTCTGGATTCAACACTCGTCTTTAATTTCAGCACTGCTGCCTGGTATCAAATTTACCTGTCACCGTAATGGACTCTCCCGGTTAGTCTGTATGGCGTGTCTTTATCACCGACTTTTGTGCTGCCGCTGCACCCCCACTCGCTTTAGCGATATGGTTGGTTCCAAATCACCTGTAGTGGACTTCACTTGAACTGTCTGCTAGCTTGTGATTTCCGCCGCGTACCCTCCCCGCGCGCTGACAGTTTTTTTTTTTTTCGATGTGGCGTCTTACACACACAAAAGAATTGCTGTTAATCTCGTGACGCAGTACTGTCTAAATTGATGGCACGAAGACACCGATAATAACTCCTCTCTTTCAGCGAAGAGCCCACAAATATCTCAGAATGACACAAATGTCTATAATGCAATGGGTTTCTCAATATATCCCCGTCGTTCTTGCCAGGACAGTCCCCAGATGTTCTTGATCGGACGTAGCCTCCAGATACTCCTTACTAAGTGACGAGCGCCCAGAAATGTCACACGTTTTCTTGATGATAATATCACGAAGTTCTTACGATGATATGCTCATGATATTATTGTGTGATGGTCGTTGTCTAGGTAACGATACTCATGGTGTGTCAATGGAGATATCTGTCTTGCAATGTAACTCACCCCCGCAGTGCATATTCACCAGGCATTAAACAAGATTCCGTTGGCGCACATAATCCTTTATTACAGAAATAAGACGGACAAACGGAACATGTTTATACATCCAGAAACATAATGTAATCCATAGAATATAAATATCCTCCTCACAATTTAACCAGCACACATCAATTCCTTCTCACGGCCTGCTTCTAATCTCAATCCACAAGACAGGTAATCCAGCTACAATCCTCGGCTGGATCTCTCACAATACAACCCACACATTGGGTTGGAGCCACTGCTCAACTATAGAACCCACTCTGGGTTTTGGCCTACACTCAATACAGAACCCACTCTGGGTTCAGGCCTGTCTTCCCAACTAGAAGAACAACACAACACGGAGCTCTCTCTTAAACGACCTGACCCGCAGTCGGTCTCTTCTCTCACTGACTTTCCAGTCGCCTGACTTCACACAACACACAACTCTCCCTCGACCCATCCCCCCCTGGGGATTTCCACTCATATCCGCCCCATTATTTCTGAGGGTTGTTTGTTTTCCTCGTAGCCAGATCAGTCACTTTACTGTCTCCCACTCTCATCTCCATTCTTCCTCCTGCCCGGTCACTCAACTCAATGTCAGTGACCCAGGCTTATGTCACTTAGTAAATCACAAACAGCACACACACACACACACACACACACACACACACACACACACACACACACACACACACACACACACATACACACACAATGCTGAGGTTAATTGCGGCGTCTCGTTAAGGACGTGCAATTAACTTTAAGCATAGGGGTTATTTATTATCTCAATACTCAATACTCAAGTTGAAGTGTAAAATAGAGGTTTGTCGACCGAGATTTCTAAAGGAATGCCTACTTGTTTCAGAGGTATACTGTATGTATTCATTATATTTAGTGGACCAGGAGCTCGCTAACTTTCATTACTTCAGTTTTCGTTATATTTATTTTCATATTGCATCTGCTGCTTGTTGAACTCAGCTTATTAATACGATTTTGCAGTATTCCCTCGTCGTAAAACAGGCACTGATCGTCTGCGAAGGAAAGCTCGTTTATTGCGGTTGAATCTGTTTCATCTGAAGCAAAGAGTTCAAAATTTCTTATTCGGTTCTGCCAAGGCTTGCTTCTTTGGATACTCTGTTTATGTAGATATTAAATAGCAAAGGTGGGATGGGGGAGGGGGATACGCATCCTTGTCTCACTCCTGGATTAACTGTGAACATATCTAATATACCCCCTGTGCTCTTATTACGCTTTGCCTCGAGTAGCATATGACTATGTTTTCAAGTATTGTCTTTGCATCCTGTAGTCTTCAAGGATGGTCCATAATGAATATCTCTACACTCTACACCATCAAACGCCCTTTCCTTATATGCAAAACACAATATTCTGCTGATCACTGCATTCGATGGTTTTTCGAATAGTCTTAGTGTGAATAGTGCATCAGTGTAACTTTTACTTTTCCTGAAAGCAAATTATACTTTGATTAACTTTGTTCGACTATGGGTCTAGCTGTTTGAAAATACAAGGTGCAAAAAACGAAGCAAGGATATACTTTTTCTTCTTCCATGTTCTTTCTTTGATGCACGTCTATTTTATATATAGGCTGAGGTATCTGCGCATCATCGGTGACAAGCTTGATGGAAAACGTAGTAGACGCAATCCATGCACATAATGCAGTTGTAGGTATATGATAATACGACATTGTAGTAGTAGTAGTAGTAGTAGTAGTAGTAGTAGTAGTAGTAGTGTCACAAAATGAAACCGTGTGTTTATCCGGTTGATTATTACAGAGGATTTTCGGATTAAGCGGACGATCGACCAGCGACATCTATTTGTACTAACAGAGTAAACACAGTTGTACAGGTTACATCGTGTCAGCCCATAAACACATTTGGTGGTGAGGGAGAAGGATATGGAATGGTTCCGTTTGTCATCTATACTGCCGGACATCAGACGGAAATGGCTGCTGGGATTGTCACCACGGAACAGAAGAGTGACAAGTTTGTCAACATTTGAATGCAGATGGAAGCCGTGAGATCACAGGGGCAGATGTAAAACGGAAGTACCTAGTACGGAAAACAGTGCATCTGTCAATTCTTGGTTTCCGGAACATCAAGATGATTGGCAGCTTGGTATCGAAACTCTTTGTTGGGAGTTTACAGAAACTAGCTGGCTTGTTTTGAGAATCTAGGCAATTACTGACAACTTTGACAGGATTTAAGCCAGGAAAATAGTTCTTGACAGGGGATGATTTGCCACTGTGCCACCTGTGTGGGGGAGTAAAGGATAACGTCACGTGGACAACTTTGGTAGTTTGCCATATAAACTCGAGTTGAGATCAACTAGGGTGGACTTGAATAATGCTCTAGACAGAGTGCAGGGCACTGCAGTGCCAGTGGAAATAATATCTACCGTGTGTTAATTAGTGACTTAATTTTACACGTGCCTATATGGCAGATGTAGATATGATTTATAGGACTGCAGTAGTGCCATTTAAGGTATAACCTTATTATAATATATTCGTTATAATTACTTTAGGCAGTAGCCTTGTTAAACTATAGTGTGATGATTAGCACTGTTAGTGGAAACTAGCTAGAGTAGTGAAGTGATACTTGGCTCTGTTAGCTAGAATAGATTAGTGAAGTGTTGATAAGCTTTACTAGTTGAGTAATGAGGGATAATTGGGATCTTCCCGTAGGTGTCCCTGGTGGGCGGGGTTCCGCATTCTGTTTGCTGATATTTTTTCTTTGTCATAGCCTGATTCGACTCTAGGTGGGTAGCTAATCTGCTCTATGACTAAGTCTAGTTAGCTAAAGATCATTAAGCAAGGTGATAGGCTTACACTCAGCCGAAGGGATCAGTGACTAGTACTATCACCAGATGTGTTGTTTCTATCCTAGGTTCCCTACCAGATCCAAGGAAACTCTACAAGTTTTGGGAAAGAATTAAAAAACCCATTCTGAAGAACACCAGTTCAAGAGTCAATAAAGTTGCATACAGAAACGTAACTTACGCTAGAAGGAAATTGATTCATCAAAGAGAGTGATGCATACTGATGCACCACACAGCATCAGACAGTAGTAACGAACCGAGAACCGGCTAAGAGTACCTAGTGTTAGTACAGTAACAATTAACATTAGTAATTAGCACTTATGGACTGAATGGTTCGATGTGCAACGAGGATGATCTGTCGACTAACTAACTAACTAACTAACTGCGTACACACTGCAAAAGACTTGTGCAGTTTGTTTAGGAACATTAGGAACGGACATTGTGTAGAGTGCAACCGGTCCATGATTAACTGTTAATACCACCGGTGTCTATTTCGGATGTTCATGAAATTGGATTACCAGAGGTCTACAGAGGCAAAGCATTATCCGGCAAGATGGTTCCGGCAACGGGTGAGACGTACTTGTTCTGACGTAACGTGCTGTGGTCTATCTTTGCTGTGATCAGCTGACTGAGTTGATGTCTGAGAGACAGAGTCTACACACTTTATAGAACACGTCACACATTTTCTTCGCATACACGTCTCATACACGTTACACTTTTATTTTAATAAATTAATCTTTATTAATTTCTAGAAGCAAGAGTTGTTGAGTATGTTGCGTTGGGGAAGTATGAGAAGGGGGCATAGTACGACAGTGTGAGAGTGATAGGAAAAGGTGTCCATAGGCTGATGGAGTGTGTTGGACGGAAGCTGGTGGATTCTCCAGAATATTGAGGGGGAAAAAAATAATATTATAATGTGGGTGTCGGATCTCCTCACTCCAGGGACGACACTTTAAAGGAGGACACGACATTATTGGGGGCTCGTAAACGTGATCTTTGGACAGCGGGATCTCTCGTAAACGTGATCTTGGGACAGCGGGATCTCTCGTAAACGTGATCTTGGGACAGCGGGATCTCTCATAAACGTGATCTTTGGACAGCGGGATCTCTCGTAAACGGAATCCTTGGACAGCGGGATCTCCCGTAAACGGAATCCTTGGACAGCGAGATCTCCTGCAAGCAGGAACCTTTGACAGTGGGATCTTCTGACAACGGGGTCTTTTGACACGGGATCCTTAGTTATAAGAGGGAGATATCATTTTGGAGAATCCAGCTAGAGTGAATGTGGATAGGGGTTAGGACTAATATCTTACCTGTTCACACTTCACACGTCTGCATAGGTCTGTGGTCCTGATTCTACTCTTGTCACTGAGTGAATGTACTGTGTGTGGTAATATCTAGATTTATAGTACTTGTTCATATATCGGTATAGTAATTTGCAGTTATATTGTACTAGACCTGCTAGCTTACCTCTCTGTATAATGGCCACCCCTAAACTTAGCACGTTAGAATTAAAGGCAAGGGGGGAAGAAATGGGATTGGCTGGGTCTTCTCTAACGGATTACATACAGGAAGTGGAGAGAGAGTATCGTCAAGCGGAACGGGAAGAGCGAAAGGCCGAGTTGGAATTGAGAAGGGAAGCTGAGCAAGCAGCTAGGAAATTGGAAGCTGAGCAAGCAGCTAGGAAATTTGAAGCTGAGCAAGCAGCTAGGAAATTAGAAGCTGAACAGGAAGCACAGAAAAGGGAGCACGAGTACCGGATGAGGGAACTCGAGTTGAAGAGTCAATCTAATGGAGAAACTGAGGGAGCAGTTGGAGGTTCCTCCATCCCAGGATCAACACCAGTAGGTGGACATGGGTACCATGCTATGAAGTTTCCTTTAGCGGTCTACGAGGAGGACAAAGAGAAGATTGACCAATACCTTCAACGCTTCGAGGCTATGTCAGTTGCTATGGGTCTGGAGCGTAACAAATGGAATCTTAAGCTATCCCAGGGATTACGCGGGACGGGATACGAGGTTTATACTCGCCTGCCACCAGGACATGAGAACAATTATGATGAGTTAAAGACGGCTCTGCTGAAACGATTCGAGGTTACGTCACATACCTACCGGAAAAAATTTCGAGCAGCGAAACGAGAACCGGGAGAGTTGTTTGCCGCCTACAGTTTGCGTCTTAAATCTTATCTCCATAAGTGGATGGATTTGGCTGGGTTCGCACATGACTATGAGAGTCTGGAAGAGCTCATGGTGGTCGACCAGCTGAAGAAGCAAATGTCTAAACCTCTCAGGACGTTCCTGGGAGAACAAGGAGCGGAACGTATTGACCTCGTGAATAAATTAGCAGAACGGTTCGTCGAGGTACATGGGGAGGCAGGGGAGAACCTTTCCACCAACACCAAAAGTCAAGAGAAACATGACAAGAAGAAAGCCAAAAACTCAGGAACCAAAAAGTGGGAACCTTATGTGCAAAAATCAGAGGATAATTCAGAGAAGAAGAAGGAGGGAAGCAAGAGCACTTCAAGCTCTACACCTAAACGACCGTGGTCGGAGAAGTGGTGTTCAATTTGTAAGTCACCCTCTCACAATACGAGGGACTGCAAATCGAAGGCTAAGAACCCTCACTTTGCAGCATGTCAAGTGACTTCCAAGGAGGTTGTCACGGAAAATGCCAAGGTCAACAAGGAAGCTCGCCACCAGGAGAGCTCATTCAAGTCCGACAATAGAAAATCTAGGACAGGGAAATGGTGCAACCAATGTCAGTCGAATACGCACAATGCTATTGACTGCAGGGAAAGTCAGGAGACACTCAATTCGTCGTGTGCTCAGGGAAACCTAAGGTGGAGCCCACCGAACAGGTCGAGGCCGAGGAAGAGACTCCAGACCAGGAAAAACCACCTGTAGTGGAATTGGTAGAGGTTAACGGTCGTCAAGTGGAGTGTTTATACGACACAGGACTGGACGGGGAGGCCGTGATTTCTGCGGATCTGGTACATCCAGAACAATTCACAGGTGAAACCTTGGATATACAGCCTGCACAGAAGAGTGCTGTAGTCATGAAGTTGCCCATTGCTAATGTGGAGATTCGGTCAAGGTACGTCACCGGCACCATCAAGGCCGCTGTATTGACCGATCCCATTTTTCCAGTCATCCTAGGTTGCCGGTATGTCTTTCTGGGAATGCCCAGGGAGCCAATTCCATATGGGAGCAATGCAGACTCGCTCTCAGACGAAAACGGAAGAGGCAGACGCAATTGTGACTAACCCAATGCCGGGGGAGCTACGAACTGCCCAGAGTGAGGATGATACTTTACGTCCTTGCTACAAAAAGCTGCAGAAAAGTGCTGATCCACCAGGACGGGGGCAGTACTACATGAAGAATAGGATACTCTACAGGAGAGCAGGAAGGGGAGACAACCTATACGGTCAGTTGGTCGTCCCGAAAGCTCATCGGTCCCAGATTCTTCATATGGGGCATACCATCTCCTTTAGTGGACACATGGGTATTGCCGCCACCATGCAGCGGATTTCCTGCCACTACTATTGGCCGGGAATGACAGATGATGTGCGTCGGTATGTGAAGTCATGCCCTGAGTGCCAGAGGGTGGCACCGAAACACTGGACAGCACCGGTGATGTTGGGTGAGATGCCCATCATGAACTCTCCTTTCGAGAGGGTAGCCATCGATATCGTGGGTCCACTTCCCAGGACTAGGAAGAGGAACATGTATATACTCACAATGGTGGATTGCTGTACAATGTGGGGTGAGGCTATACCGTTGACCACGATTGACTCGAAAAGAGTGGCGGACGCACTGATGGAGGCCTTTACCAGATTAGGCTTTCCGGATCAAATTCTGACGGACAATGGATCTCAGTTTTGTGGAAAACTCATGGAGGAGGTATTTAGGGTGTTTCACTCTAACCACATACATACCAGCCCTTACCACCCTCAAGCCAATGGACAAGTAGAGCGTTTCAACGGCACGTTGATGACAATGCTCAGGAAACTAGCGCAGGAAAAACCTGATAGGTGGGATGAATATATCCCAGCAGCACTCTTTGCCTATCGGGAAGTTCCTCATGGCTCAACAGGACTACCACCCGCTACGTTGCTGTTTGGTCGTCCAATCAAAGGACCGTTGGAAGCCATGTTGAGGAGTTGGACTGAAGAGGGGACGTCAGAAGAAGTGATCTCATCCTATCAATACGTGGAGGAACTGAAAGAAAAACTCCACAAGGGATGGACTCTGGCAAATCAAAACTTGAAAAAGGCCAGGAAAAGACATGCGGCTTACTACAACCGTAGGTCTAAAGAAAGATCTCTAGAGGTAGGGAGATAAAGTCTTGTTGCTACTCCCAACGGGAAACAACAAACTGGAGATAGGTTGGCAAGGACCATTTCCCGTGGAAAGGGTGATATCCAGAACCAACTA
Source organism: Cepaea nemoralis (assembly GCA_014155875.1). Lineage (NCBI taxonomy): Eukaryota > Metazoa > Mollusca > Gastropoda > Stylommatophora > Helicidae > Cepaea > Cepaea nemoralis. Next base: position 516,770 of record JACEFZ010020301.1, read on the forward strand.
TCAGATCCGGATCCGGGGAAAGTCGAAGATTTTCCATATCAATCTCTTGCGGAAATACGAAGAGAGACCCGGAGACAAGGCAGCTCACCTCATGGCAATGGCAGTTGCAGTGGAGACAGAAGTGGGAACCAGCGAGGGCAGGGAATATCCCTTAGTACACCAGGAAACCTATAGGGATGTGCAAGTGAACCCTGATCTGACCTCCCAGGAGAGGGAAAGGATAACCCAGGTTCTCAAGTCTCATAAGGAGATACTGACTGATAAACCAGGACGAACGAGGTTGGTTGAGTTCGAGATGACTTTGACCACACAGGAGCCTGTTCGCCAAAAGGTTTACCCAGTGCCATTCTCTAAAGAAAAGGCCCTGGAGGAGGAAATAAAAAAACTGCTGGAGGATGACGTGATTGCACCATCCACATCCCCATACAATGCGGGGGTAGTTTTGTTACGCAAACCAAGTGGAGAACACAGGTTGTGTATAGATTACCGACTTCTGAACAGTCATACACAGTTTCAGGTGGAACCTTTGCCGAATCCAACTCAGTTATTCGCTAGGCTCCATAAGGCTCGGTACTTTTCAAAGGTGGATCTGAGTCGGGGGTACTATCAGATACCAGTCAAACCGGAGATTCGACCACTGTTAGCTTTCAGTACACCCAGTGGACACTACGAATTCAAGGTCATGCCCTTTGGACTCAGCAATGCACCTAGTGTGTTTACACGCATGATGAGGACTTTACTAGATCCGTTACAGGATCCGTCCATCATCTCATTCATGGATGATATTCTGATTTCCAGTGACAGCTTGGATGACCACTTACAATCCTTGGAGAGAGTGTTTAATAGACTCAAGGAAGCAGGGCTTACTGCTCGTCCAACCAAGTGCATGATTGGTTACCAAACTCTGGAATTTCTAGGTCACACCATCACTCCAGGACACATTGTTCCAGAAGAGAAGAACCTGGAGAAAATCAGAAATGCACCAAGGCCAAAAACGAAGAAGGATGTGCGATCTTTTCTCTCGTTGTGTGGGTTCTACCACAAATTTATCCCACATTTCACTGAACTGGGAGCTCCGTTGACGGAAACCTTGAAAAAGGGATTCCCGGACCAAATCATTTGGACACCAGAATGTGAGAATGCCTATAGTCAGTTAAAGGAGGCCTTGGTCAGCAAACCTGTATTACAGCTCCCTGACCTTTCCAAACCATTTGTGTTGAGAACGGATGCAAGTGCGATTGGAATTGGAGCCGCTTTGTTACAGGAAGGAAAAGACGATGCTTCGGTTTTGAAACCTGTGGCATACGCAAGTAAGAAACTTCTACAGGCGGAGAGGAATTATTCAACCGTCGAGAGAGAATGCTTGTCCCTCGTATGGGCAGTGCAAAAATTTCAGCCATATTTGTATGGAGTTAAGTTTCGGGTCCAGTCAGATCATCAGCCCCTGATGTTCCTGGCTACTTCTCAGAAGCTCAACGCACGTTTGATGCGGTGGTCGTTGTTACTTCAACCGTATAATTTCACAGTAGAGTACATTCCTGGGAAGGAAAATGTTGGAGCGGATTTCTTGTCAAGACACCCAGCTCCTGAAGAAGAAGAATGAATCATCTGGATTAAACTCACGGTGGAGAAGAGTGAGATGGACTACTCTCTTAGGAGGGGGCCTATGTCACAAAATGAAACCGTGTGTTTATCCGGTTGATTATTACAGAGGATTTTCGGATTAAGCGGACGATCGACCAGCGACATCTATTTGTACTAACAGAGTAAACACAGTTGTACAGGTTACATCGTGTCAGCCCATAAACACATTTGGTGGTGAGGGAGAAGGATATGGAATGGTTCCGTTTGTCATCTATACTGCCGGACATCAGACGGAAATGGCTGCTGGGATTGTCACCACGGAACAGAAGAGTGACAAGTTTGTCAACATTTGAATGCAGATGGAAGCCGTGAGATCACAGGGGCAGATGTAAAACGGAAGTACCTAGTACGGAAAACAGTGCATCTGTCAATTCTTGGTTTCCGGAACATCAAGATGATTGGCAGCTTGGTATCGAAACTCTTTGTTGGGAGTTTACAGAAACTAGCTGGCTTGTTTTGAGAATCTAGGCAATTACTGACAACTTTGACAGGATTTAAGCCAGGAAAATAGTTCTTGACAGGGGATGATTTGCCACTGTGCCACCTGTGTGGGGGAGTAAAGGATAACGTCACGTGGACAACTTTGGTAGTTTGCCATATAAACTCGAGTTGAGATCAACTAGGGTGGACTTGAATAATGCTCTAGACAGAGTGCAGGGCACTGCAGTGCCAGTGGAAATAATATCTACCGTGTGTTAATTAGTGACTTAATTTTACACGTGCCTATATGGCAGATGTAGATATGATTTATAGGACTGCAGTAGTGCCATTTAAGGTATAACTTATTATAATATATTCGTTATAATTACTTTAGGCAGTAGCCTTGTTAAACTATAGTGTGATGATTAGCACTGTTAGTGGAAACTAGCTAGAGTAGTGAAGTGATACTTGGCTCTGTTAGCTAGAATAGATTAGTGAAGTGTTGATAAGCTTTACTAGTTGAGTAATGAGGGATAATTGGGATCTTCCCGTAGGTGTCCCTGGTGGGCGGGGTTCCGCATTCTGTTTGCTGATATTTTTTCTTTGTCATAGCCTGATTCGACTCTAGGTGGGTAGCTAATCTGCTCTATGACTAAGTCTAGTTAGCTAAAGATCATTAAGCAAGGTGATAGGCTTACACTCAGCCGAAGGGATCAGTGACTAGTACTATCACCAGATGTGTTGTTTCTATCCTAGGTTCCCTACCAGATCCAAGGAAACTCTACAAGTTTTGGGAAAGAATTAAAAAACCCATTCTGAAGAACACCAGTTCAAGAGTCAATAAAGTTGCATACAGAAACGTAACTTACGCTAGAAGGAAATTGATTCATCAAAGAGAGTGATGCATACTGATGCACCACACAGCATCAGACAGTAGTAACGAACCGAGAACCGGCTAAGAGTACCTAGTGTTAGTACAGTAACAATTAACATTAGTAATTAGCACTTATGGACTGAATGGTTCGATGTGCAACGAGGATGATCTGTCGACTAACTAACTAACTAACTAACTGCGTACACACTGCAAAAGACTTGTGCAGTTTGTTTAGGAACATTAGGAACGGACATTGTGTAGAGTGCAACCGGTCCATGATTAACTGTTAATACCACCGGTGTCTATTTCGGATGTTCATGAAATTGGATTACCAGAGGTCTACAGAGGCAAAGCATTATCCGGCAAGATGGTTCCGGCAACGGGTGAGACGTACTTGTTCTGACGTAACGTGCTGTGGTCTATCTTTGCTGTGATCAGCTGACTGAGTTGATGTCTGAGAGACAGAGTCTACACACTTTATAGAACACGTCACACATTTTCTTCGCATACACGTCTCATACACGTTACACTTTTATTTTAATAAATTAATCTTTATTAATTTCTAGAAGCAAGAGTTGTTGAGTATGTTGCGTTGGGGAAGTATGAGAAGGGGGCATAGTACGACAGTGTGAGAGTGATAGGAAAAGGTGTCCATAGGCTGATGGAGTGTGTTGGACGGAAGCTGGTGGATTCTCCAGAATATTGAGGGGGAAAAAAATAATATTATAATGTGGGTGTCGGATCTCCTCACTCCAGGGACGACACTTTAAAGGAGGACACGACAAGTAGTAGTAGTAGTAGTAGTAGTAGTAGTAGTAGTAGTAGTAGTAGTAGTAGTAGTAGTAGTAGTAGTAGTAGTAGTAGTAGTAGTAGTAGTAGCAGCAGCAGCAGCAGCAGCAACAGCAGCAGCAGCAACAGCAGCAGTAGTAGTAGTAGTAGTAGTAGTAGTAGTAGTAGTAGTAGTAGTAGTAGTAGTAGTAGTAGTAGTAGTAGTAGTAGAAAAAGGTCGCTTAAAAGTCGACAGGGTCGACTTCATTGCACCGGGTTTTATCCCATATGGCTCGGTCTCTTTCCGCAACACGGAAAGCGTCGCACAAAGCACGAACTCCGTAGCTTTTAGCGACGACCCACAGGAGTCTCCGAAACATTTCACTCGTAAACTGAAGGACGCGGCCAGGAATCGAACCCACAACCTTCGGAGCCCGAGTCAAACGGCTTGACCACTTCGCCACAGAGACTCCCAGTAGTAGTAGTAGTAGTAGTAGTAGTAGTAGTAGTAGTAGTAGTAGTAGTAGTAGTAGTAGTAGTAGTAGTAGTAGTAGTAGTAGTAGTAGTAGTAGTAGTAGTAGTAGTAGTAGTTGTTGTTGTTGTTGTTGTTGTTGTTGTTGTTGTTGTTGCTGCTGCTGCTACTGTTGTTGTTATTTTTCGTTGTTGTAACATGTAGCCGTGAGTAGGAAATCCCTAGTTAGTCAGTCAGTCAGTCAGTCAGTCAGTCAGTCAGTTAGTTAGTTGGTCGACAGATCATCCTCATTGGACATCGAACCATACAGTCCATAAGTGCTCGGATCCCCTCCTCGGTAAATCCCGCCGCATGTAGCGACTAACACCAATTCTGTGTTGGTTTATTAATCTTCTTTGGCTTTCTGCATAGTGTTCTTGTTTGGCCACACTTCATTTAAACCACACAAATTCAGTTCAAACACATCGGGGCAGACATTTGCAATGGCTAACCATGAGGTTTAACCACGATTGCTTGGTTATTTTAGTTTGTGACGCATTTCTATCACGTATTAGGCAAAATACCGAAAATTGGGTACAGTGGTATAGCAGCAGATTCGGAAATTACCGAAAAATCGGTACAGTGGTCTGGTAGGGTTAACTTGTTGTTCTCGCAGTCTGACCATGAATACAGATTCACAATCATCAATAGATTCTCACAAACGACTTACTTCTCGTAGAGCATTCAGTATATCAGCCTGCTCCATGGCTCGTCTGTCCTCCACAGTAGCCTTACGTGCAAGCCTGCCAGTCTGCTCATTTCAATTGTACATCCGCATACCCTAGCACGAAAATGAAACTAATCTTTGTCAGCCGTGACCACTCCAGAGACAACAACCACTGTCTTCGGACCCACATCATCTCTATCTTCCTGAGCATACGCATTGAGTCACTAAGGAAATATTCCCAAGTGACGGTCTGTTCTCCAGTCATGTTATTGCTTTACTTACTGCCATGACTTCAATAGTCAGACTATTTGTGGTCAAGGCAAAAGCACTAGAATCTTCCTTCACAATTTTCCCTCCAGCCTGAACCGTGAATGCCCATAGACTGCTCACTCGTCGAACGACTGACCCATCTGTGCAAATGACAGCATCGTCTTGTCAAGAATTCTCCAAGATCAAAGCCTGAACTTCCGCCTCCACGACAGCCGGATTTTCTTGTCTGTATTTTCTGTCTAGTTGGATGCAAACTGAAAAGGACGTACAGACCTCTGTTGGCACTTGTACCCACTCATCGCCAAGATCTAAGTCCTGAAGTGAACACACCTGTTGAAGAATGTCTTCAGCTTGACCCATCCACGACTTTCTTCTTTTCAACCTGGTGCCCTTTACCTTCACCTTACCTTTAATTTCACTATGCAGTGGATGTTGTGTGATTGCGTTGATTCTGAGGTAGACACGCGCTCGGCAAATTTGTATTCTGTCCCCATAGTTGGAAAGTCAAGAAGGTAGCCCCATCGCCCTGCATGCTGTATCTCTTGTACATCCAAATATGATACGTATATCTTCGTTCTGTATCCTTTCCATATTTTCCAACTGCTTATGTCTGAGAGTGAGGAAATCCCTAAGAGGATATTCATGTAACTGATTGTGCAAGTAAAGAAAGGAACAGACGCTCGAAGAAGTCGGATGTGTCGGCTGAAAGGCGCAAATATCGCAGCTCTGCTGTCAACAGGCACAACGCAATTAAGTCCAAAACAAACATTTCGAACAAATGAAGAAGTAGAACATATGGTAATAGTTACAGCACAGTAGCAATTACTGAAACAGCAATATGTTCCATCAAAGCTGTAGCAGTTACTACTCTTGATGTTGCAGCAGCATTTGTAATACACATTACAACAGAAACTTTAAATATCATATACATTCATATACAGCATTAACAACTGATGAAAAAAGACATACATACTGCTTGTAGGAATCATGAACTATGATTCGTCAGTTGGTGTTTTCAAGTCCGTTGGTTTTTGTTCGACTTTTGAAGTATGTTGCGCTAAGCTGTCAAGTGGACTTTGTTATGACAAATAATGACTGCGCTTGTTGAAACAGCTATTCCAAACATACTGTCTCTTTCATAGCCACACTGTTGACAACAGGATGCACCCACTAGGCGAGAGAAGTACAGTGTGGATAGGATAGTGCGGGTGTATGTGCGTATGAGTGTGTTCGTAGGGTCACGGTGGTGTACAAGTGCGTAAGTTGCCTGAACCACAAGGATACAGCAAGTAAAATTTCCAGGGTTGTAAACATAAGCATAGACATATATATTAGCGAATACGGGATAATAGGTTTTGTTTATGCGTGCACTTTACTCAAGAACAACAACTTCTAACTTCCCTGTACGCTGCATTATTCTGTACTACCAACATTCGATGTGTGATAACCATTTTGGCAATATATACTAAGAAAAAAGCCTGTAAAGGTTAATTGCATCTAATAGCCCCACCCTCCCCACCTTTAGCTAGTGACGTGTAATTTACAGGATATCGCAATCAACCCCAGCATTTTTGGCTGTTTGTGATTTTTCTGTACTACCGACGCTCATACCATTGTTAAAAATCAACGCAAGGCGGGCTGCTTCCAAATCACATGCAGTGGATTTCGGTATGCGGGATTGTAAAACGTGTTCGCTAACCCTCAGCCACAGACGCCGCCAAGGAAAGCGTGGCTTGTTGTTGTTTTTCTTCTCCTTTCGTTCGCTTGAAATATGTCTATAACTGCAATGTTGTCTCTTGTATGAATTTAACTAGTCTTTTTTAAGTTCATTCAGCCGGTCCATAGAGTTTATCTTCCACTGTCGTCTCTCTAGGCCAGAAGGTTTGCCTAGATATGTTGTATTTTGGCAGGCTTGGAGTATGTGCTCTGCTGTCTTCGACGCCAATCCACATGTGCACATGGCTGAGTCACCAATCTTGAATTTTGTATACATGTGGTTTGCGTAATCTATTGTGCCCTGTTCTGAGGCGCAGACGTGTGTTGTTTATGTTTCCTTTGCTGTGAATATAGTCAAGAAATCATGGTGGTTATTTTAACATTCAACTCTGTATATGTATTCTGCAAGAGTATTTTAACATTCAACACTGTATATGTATTATGCAAGAGTATTTTAACATTCAAGACTATATGTATTATGCATTATGTACTTACGTCCTTTGGACTGATTGATCTAAGCTCTGGATAACTATGAGAAACGCAGGTCAGCATGGTCGAATGGGTAAGAACGTGTGTTCTTAAACATCCGTTGTGCTGGTGCTGGGGTAAGCGGTTCAATCCCTACACCGGATAGCTGGACTAAAATGTTGACCTGTCGTCCTTGACTAGGGGACGTAAATTACAAGTACCTCAGAAGTCGGAGTGGGTTCGCCTGATGGCGAGGGACACTGTTAATAAGGAAAGCTAATCCACACGCAAAATTCAGTCCATCACTACTATAAATAGTGTGTATAGACTACGCTTGAGTTCAAAGCGAGCGGGCGCAAAAAAAGAAATAAAAACTATGAGAAAAAAATTGAAATTAATTGTACTATTTTTCGACGTAGACACTTGCCATTGTAACAAATTTTCCCCATCAGGCTACGAGATCCTGTATTCTTACAGCATAAAATTCTTTTGGCTGGTCCGTGAGCCTCTTAGAGAACTACTTGACGCACTTCGCCAAACGCGTCAAACTTTTGTCCTCTGAGATGCTGTATCTAAGGGGTCAAAAGGTAAAAATCACCCCAAACCAAATCATGATGGAAAGGTGGGTATGGCAGTACCTCCTAATGCAACTGAACAATAATTGTCATAGTTTTGGCAGTTGTATGGGGGTCTCGCGTTGTCGTCTTGAAGAGTGATATTTTTCAGTTGACCTTCACGAGGCTCATCATCGATGGTCTCATGACTTTCACGAAAACTTTTACACAATTCAAACACTAATGAACGTGCTACAATATGTTCTACAAACGCACGTGACAGTCGAAGATGAATTTCAGCGGAATTTTTAACTATCACAATTAAATGTCATCACATCACGCTATTCCTGCACTGGAGTTACTTATCTTATCGCCATTATTATCTTATCATACGAACTTATCTGACGCCATTTTGAAAAACAGACTGCTGGAAAACTGCTGATACTCGCCCATTCTTACGACAATTATCAGATTGGTGTGTGTCTGTGTGTGTGTGTGTGTGTGTGTGTGTGTGCATGCTTGCTTGCGTGCGTATGTGTGTGTGTGTGTGCGCGCGCGTGTGTGTGTGTGACTTCGCTCGCTTTGAATTGAAGCGTAGTCCATACACCTACAACTATTTCTAGTGCACTTGGACTCATTTTTGCATGTGGATTAGCTTTCCCTATTACAAATGTCCCTCGCATTCAGACGAACCCACCCCGACTTCAGAGGTATTTGTAATTTACGTCCCAAAGTCAAGGACGAGAAGTCAACATTTAAGTCTACGTGACCGGTGTAGGGGCTGAACTCGCTACCTCGGCGTTAGCTCACCGGATATTTAAGAAAGAGAGTTATTATCCATTCGGCCATGCTGACTCCAAAGTGTCAGATGTGTACTTTTCACTTTGGAATAGTTACTAAATTTACTCATCTTTGTCTTTATGCTACCCTGACAAAATCCGGATACTTACTGGACGACCCTTGGATATTCTTACACATATTAAAGTTAGTTGCGTATCCTTTATAGGACGTCGCTGTCAACTCCAGGATGTTTTGATTGCTTGTGATTTCTGGGCAAGTTTACGTTCAGTTGTCTGTTACTGCCTTCTAAACGACCGGCACTCTTACCATTGTATGGAAACCAATGCAATGCTGTCTTCTTCCAAATCGCCTGCAGCTGTGTTTCGAACGCGGTGTGAGGGATTACAAATTGCATTCGTCACCCTTCACCACAAAATTTTACCACAGAGATGAGTAATATAACATATGTTAAAAGCGAAGTCTATGTAATATTATATACAAAATGAATTCTTAACTATATATGACATATGACAATCAGAACCCAAAAAATGCACAACTATATAAACGACAAAACTTCATTCAACATACTTTATAAATTAATGTAGCATATGTTTGAACAATTATATCTATGTTCAATTATATAATAAATGAATGGTTAACTATATATAATATATGATAACACTGGTCTACACACATTTGATGCCGTAAATTATATAGCTGTGCTTGGGTAATTTTGTGTTGCTGATTCCAAAAATGTAATAAGATTTTTTTTTCTATCAGCTCTAGTTTTTGAGATAACTAAGAATGACCGTCTTAGTAAGGCTGTTGTTTTGTACAAGACTAAAGTTAGATGCCATCAGTGGCATTTAGACTGTAATTTGCATTCATATTATATGTACTTACTGTGTATTTATTGTCTTCATATAAAACACCAAAAATGTATTAAAACTTTATCACTAGCATTTTTTTATATGTTGTCAACACACACAAAGCTTCTTTTCGGGGACTTCTGGAATGTGATATGCCCGGACAGTCATGCTTATATGTCCAACAGTATTCTGTCATTATGTGGGCATCCCATAGCCCCTGGTATCTCGCTTCCATTGTTTTTATATCTTGGTAAAATCTTTCACCTTGCTCCACACTTAAGTCGCCAAGATTCTCAGGAAAGAAATGTAAATGGTTATGGAGTTAGTGCAATTTTAAGCTCATGTTGCATCCAAGCTTACAAAGACTCGACAGCATGTTTTCAACTAATTCAGAATAATTATCTTCTTTAAAGTTACCCAGAAAGCTTTGCACAACTAAGACAAATAATGACCAGGCTGTTGTGTTCATGGAATCAATACAATTTGGATCGTTTATTAACTTTCCAATTTGAGGTCCAGCAAAAAAATTCCAGCTTTAAGTTTAAGTTTGTCTACGCTTAATTCCGAAAACTTTCTGCATAAATAATTAAAACAGGTACCATCATTGTTCAGTGCCTTAAAAGTTTGCTTCATCAAGCCAGGCTTTATATGTAATGGTGGCATTAGAACCATTTTTCGATCAATCACAGGCTTTTTGCCAATGTTTTCTTCTCCAACTTTAAATTCATCCCACAACGGTCACTATTTCTTTGTCCAGTGCGTATCTTTTGCCCTGCTATCCTACTAAAATATAAAGCTTGGATATTCGGTGAATCCCCTTTGCTGTCCAAGCTAGAAGTTCATCATATTAAGATCTACACAAACCATCTAGTTATGTTCTAAATACTTCAAATTTTTTTTTCAGAAATGTTCTTATTGTAGCATACTCCTTCATTGTAGTAGAATTGGCAACTCGAGTAGAGCCATATTTGTTACCATTATTTAAGAGAAAACCTTTCACACTCCTTTTAGAGCCGTCAATGAAAAGTTGCCACTCATCTGATGTATAACTTACACCCATTTCGTTTACAAGACCCCCTACATTAGTACACAACACAAGGTTGATTTCTTTATAAAAGAATGGAAGAAAACCTTGCTCTCTGAAAGTTGGAAATGGTATGTCACCTCCGTGTGGAACAGGTCGTCTAGCAGAATCTAACTCTGGATATTTCCATATTTTGAGATTGTTTCCATTAATTCCCTTAATATTGACAGCACAGAAATAACAGTCATCATAGTGATTCATGCGCTCTCTCTACATCATTGGAATTCCAAATTGTGTAAGGGACTAGTTAACAATAGTTTTTTTTTCCCCCAGAGCCATAAATACTGTAATAATATTAATTAAATACACATATGCCTATATTTCAAAAACTGCAGCTGTTACAGACAAATAAATCTGATATTTGGATTTAGCAGACCTCATTTATGCAAAATCAGGTGTAAAATGTTTGGCACCCAACCAATGTTTTTAAAGGGTTGTGTAATCAGTACTTTTGTATGGTTGTGAAGCATAGACGATGAGAAGACAATCTGAAAAACATCAAATTGCCGTGGAAATGTGGTTTCTGAGGAAAATGCAAAGAATACCATGGGCAGACAGGAAAAAAACAAACTAATGACCAAACCCTACAAGAAACAAATGAAAATCGTAAACTGTTTCCAGAAATTAGACGTAGACAGTAACAATTTTTTGGACATGTTATGAGAAGTAATAAATTGGAGTACTTGGTGATAACTGGCAAGATTGGTGGGGACGGGGTGGGGGGAGAACAAGGGGAAGGCAAAGAAGTAAATACCTGGATGGCCTAGCCACATGGTATGGTCGAGACCAGAACACAGAGCTGATCCACGACTCTGGTGATCGTGTGAGGTGACGAAACATGACCGCCCATGCTTATCGACATGGCACATGATAATCGTCAGTATAAACATTCTCATAGACAAGAGGAGTACAGGCTGCAGCAGGATATGACAATAGAAAATAAATACATTTAGGTATGTGTAACCTTGCGAGAAAGAAACCAAAAAAGGAATCGATACAAGGAATCGATCTTAAGATCACAATAATAAAGAGCGAACGAAAGAAGAAGAGGATCATAATAATCTTAATCGGGAATAACAAAAACAGATCTAAAGAAAAACATGAAATTAGACAATTCTATAAAATTAAAACAGAAAAAGTGTAGGCTTTAATACAAAAGATATAACGACTGCTATAATCTTTCTGTTTCTGTTTTAATTGTATTAAATTATTTAAATTCATGTTTTTCTTTCGATCTGTTGGTGTTGTTCCCGATGAAGGCTATTAATACTATTATGATGAAAACGTATATTCGTTGTTGGTATAGCTTTTTTGTGGGGGGGGGGGGGGTAAATCATTATTGATTCCCCCACCCCACAGACACCCCCTCCCCCCTTTTTTTAGATTTACTTTTGCCGTATTGGAGTTAGTTGTATGTATACTGTGTCCGTTAGATGTACTTTTGCCGTATTGGAGTTAGTTGTATGTATACTGTGTCCGTGCTTATTATCTCTTACTTTTTTCGCAGGAGTTACAAGAATCTAGCTGCTTTTATTTTCTATAAACATTCTGAACCATATGATAAATAAATCACCAAAGAACAAAAAGTAAACGGTATGCGTTACTCCAACACGATCACCAAAATGGATTCACGACCACAGCCTTCATTAGCATACAAACAACTAACAGGCACAGATACTCATCTCTCATCTCATCCCATCATGTTCCTCTTGTACCTTGCGGTGTCAAGGTGAAGTATAAATATCGTGAGAGTGCCCGGTTATGGGCTTATGTGGTGCAGACCGGGAAACCATGGCCGCGAGGTCATGGGCTAACGGGGAAATGGCTCGCCATAAGGGATGGACTCCCTGTGGTCAGATTAGTGTCCTAAACCTGCGATTGGCCTAGCAAGCCGGCAGGGGATCTTCATACTGCTCGTAGAAAAACTAAGAAGTATAAAAGGCAAATATACAACTGCATGAAACTCTCTCTCTCTCTCTCTCTCTCTATATATATATATATATATATATATATATATATATATATATATATATATATATATATATATATATATATATATATATATATATATGTAGTCATTGGCACCTTTCCGTCTTGACAGACGATAGTTTGGTACATTGTGCTTCAAAAAGGCTTAATAACTGTCATATGGCAATAACTACGATCCATGGCGGTGGCGAGTGTGGCTAGGTAAGGCCAATTCTTGCTGCAAATGTTTGCCCACAGTAGGTGCATGTGAAAACATGGTCATTTCCACCATTTTGCACCATCTTACGTCTCTCACGCTCTGTAGTGTGCTTTATCTGCAATCATTTTCTCCTTTGTCTTTATTCCATTTCTGATAGTTGCCCTCCATGCAACACGTTCAGCGGCGACGTGCTCCCATTGTGCATTATCAATGCCTGTATCAATCATGTCCCGCTTACACACATCTTTGTATCGTAGTAGAGGCCGACCCTGAGATCTCCTACCCGTCTGTAATTCACCAAAAAAGATGTCCTTTGGTATTCTACCATCATCCATCCTCCTAACGTGTCCTATCCATCTAAGTCTACGAAGACTGAGCATGGAATACACCGTCACACAACCTGATCTTTCCAATACTTCAGTATTTGTGATTTTGTCTTGCCACTTAATACCAAGTATTCTTCGCAGACACCGCATATGAAAGCTGTTTAAACGTTTCTCTTGGCGTGAGTAAGTTGTCCAGGTTTCACTGTCCATAAAGAAGAGTACTAAGGACACAGGCTTGGTAGACGAGGACTTTTGTTTTGGCAGTAAGCTTCCTGTTCTCCCAGACTCTTTTTGCTAACATGTTCATTGTTGTTGCTGCCTTGCCAATCCTGATGTTGATTTCCTGATCGAGGGATAATTTGCTATTTACCTCTGATCCTAGATATGTAAAATGGTCTACTATCTCCAGTTCGGCGTCGTCAATAAAGATTGATGGTACACCATGTGCACCTTGTGACATAATCTGTGTCTTCTTTTTGTTAATTGTTAAACCAAATTCAGAACAAGCATTGGAGAATGCAGATAGTAGATGTTGTAATTCTTCCTCAGAGTGGGTCGTAATCGCAGCATCATCCGCAAAAAGCAACTCTCTGATAAGTACCCTGCTAATTTTGGTCTTGGCCTTCAATCTCTGAGCATTATAGAGGCCACCATCTGAGCGTGAGTGAATGTATATACCGTCATCCTGATCACGAAAGGCATATTTCAGTAGAAGTGAAAAGTATATCCCAAAGAGGGTGGGGGCTAGTACACAACCTTGCTTAACTCCACTCTTGATTTCAAACTCTTCTGAAGTTGAGCCATCAAACTTGATTATACCCTTCATGCCTGTGTGGAACGATTCCACAATGGACAGAAGAGTTGGTGGGCAGCCAATCTTCTTTAGTGCTTTGAACAGACCCTCACGACTGACCAAATCGAATGCCTTTGTGAGGTCAATGAAGGCAATAAACAGTGGCTGATTTTGTTCCCGGCATTTTTCTTTCATCTGTCGCAATGAGAATATCATATCAATGGTAGACCGGTTCTGACGGAAGCCGCACTGTGATTCGGGGTAGACTTGATCTCCCAGGACTTGAAGTCTGCGCAGGACAATTCTGGCAAATACTTTCCCAACAATACACAGAAGTGAGATACCCCTATAGTTGTTGCAGTCGCTCCGATCTCCCTTGTTCTTGTACAGCGTTATGATGTTTGAATCTTTGAAATCCTGTGGGACTTGTCCTTCTCGCCAGCATAGCTCTTGTCACCAACTAGCTTGAGGTAGCTCCCGGTTGGGCAACCACCCAGCCAACATCATTTTCTTCCGCTGGTGTTAAGTTCTGGATGAAGTTTAAGAGCCCCTAACTCTGTCAGAAGGAACTAATTGCTACCCCAGATCCCAGAGAGAAAACGTGGAACAAATGTCTGTTATGCTGATTTAAGACACTGTCCCTGATACTCAAGAAAACAGCCAAGAAGTGGCTCGTTGAAGATAGAATATATCTATATAGATTTGGCTGTACTTGGTATCACCAGAAGTGAGAAAGGAGGAGTTAAGACATGCAACGTAATCTGGTTACTTATGACTGCATAGGCAAGATACCTCCCGGACATAGATTCCCACTTCTGGACAATATGTGTGAACCCCCACTAAATGATACAATAATGTGTGTACTTGATACGCTACACAAACATTTATAAACATTTAGAATTATACGGACAAATTGAGTTTTAAAATACAACAACTGTGTTTATTATTGCTATTGATGATCATATGATGATGATGATTATATTATGGTATACGTAACTTAAGAGGTCACATAGGTCATGCTTCCCCCAGTGAGACGCAGTTCACTGTCAGATTGAAGGAGTCCAAAGTGGTCCCTTCACAAGGCTAAGTCACTTCCTGATATGGGTTGTTGACTGTCCATTGCTCCTAAGAGATCTGGAATGAAACGAACGGAGATGGGTAGTATCTACGTCTACACATCTCAAAACACATATGTCTATACATTCATATAAACATACATTCAAGTCATAATATATGATGGTATGATGATATATATGATGGCATGTTACATAAACATATATCAGTTCTAAATAAATAATATATATATGTATATATTAATAAAACTATTTAGAACATCTATAGCTCAAAACATACATATTCATATACATTTGTGCAATGGAGTGTTTCCCATATAAGTTCACCTCACTTACCTCTCCCTTTCTGATTCATTCATACTGTCTTGTCGGAAGGGCTGGTCGCACAGTCCTGTCGAACATTAAATGCCTTCCCTGAATCTGTCTGGGATATTGAATGTCCTAAGTCATGTCTGTCCTCATGCAGACATCATGCAGACAAGGTGAACTGGTGCCATTCCTCAAACCAAGTGGTTTCCCCACAATCTTGGTAGGCACTCGTGTTGGTCCAAATAATCAATGTTAATTGGACGCTATCAAGAGACTGGTAGCTCTCAGGAATTTATCCTAAGTAGTCAGTCTCCCCAATGTTTAACATCATACAGGATGAATCTAAATGTATCTCCTGTACATGAATAAGCCACACGCTCATGTAGCTTGGATAATGGATTTCTCCAAATTATCACATACAACAAATCAGACAACCAAGTGGTGAATGAAAGAAGACGATAAAGTTCACAGTGTAATAGTAAATCTAGAAACTGGAACATTAAGTACAAAGAAAATCCACGAGTGTAAAGCTTGGGAGAATATGTAGAAACAGGAAACTACACAAGCCTTCAGACTAGCAGACAAACTAATCAGAGTAATGGTATTACCTGGGTTATAGCTAGGAAATCCTGTCATACGACTTCGTACAGAAGTCCAACAGAACGAAATGTTAATATTTCTCCAGTAGGTATCCTAAGAATGCTATTGTAAATTTGCGTCTGAAGTCTTGCTGGCCATGCATGTAGTTTTATTCTCTCCGTTCCTGGCTAGTTTCCAGGTTAGCTAATTACTATGTCCAAGTTCCTGTTAGCTCCACCTATTTTTCATGTTGGACGATTTACCTAGATGGATTAAGTGCCAAATTCTTTTCACCCCTCCTCCTTTCCTGTGGACGGTAGTTTCATTTGTCAATCAAATTGACCGATGCCCCACCACAGCCTGAAACAATAAAACATGCTTCGCTAGCGATGCAATAGACGTTGCGTCATAACTACATACCAATCGGTTGTTAACACAAGCCTTCCCGGTTGCTGGCAGGAATGTGTCAGCCATGTGTTCCTACTTTGCCGCCCGTGTTGCAGTGAGGTGTTAAGCATCTGGTCCTAATTGCTCCTTTGTGGTGGCAATTACAGATGTCCCGGCTCCACAAAGTCTGGACTTTTAGATAGGTGTTAGGCCTGCATTAAATTGCCGTGTTTGGATTACACGGGGTTTTCCCCTGAGTAGCACTGCCATGTATTATTTCAGACGGGTCTGGCTGACCCTCTTATCTCCCATTCTGCCGTGGCTGAATTACACGTTTGATCTGGACATCAAAGCTTTCTCAGACCTAGCATTACAGAAATGATGGGGCGTGCGTGGTCAGAATGTAATTTTCTCTTGTTTGCAATCTCTGTTAGTTTTTCCTTATTCCTTGGTTGGGGACTAGATTATTTTCTGGTGGACAATTATTCTTTTACTTAGAGAATGATAGAATAATTCTTGTGGGCTCTTTAATTCCTTTCAAACTTGTGTCATTCGGATGCTGCCGGGGCTGTCCCGTCACAGCTCTATTAGCTGGTGGATCTGTAGAGCGAGGGTGTCTTGCCCACTCCTGATTACCTCTATTGGAATCCCATCCTTACCTGGAGCCTTGCCAGATGCAAGCTCATTTATAGCACACTTAACTTCTGTTATAGTGGGAAGTGTGTCCAGGTGGTCAAGAGTTGGCAGGGCCTCTATGGCGTTGAGGGCATCATCCGCTAGCTTGGTCTCACTTGAGTAAAGCTCTAAATAGTGCTCGACCCATCTATCCATCTGCTGTTTCTTATCAGTGATGGTTTCTCCAGTCAAGGTTTTCAGCGGTGCACTTCTTTTGATCATTGGACCACAGGCTTTCTTTATCCCTTCATACATGCTTCTGTTTCCCTTATCACTTGCGATTTGAATGGACTCACATAACTTGATCCAATAGTCATTCGCACACTGCCTGGCAGCCTTTTGTACATCCTTCCTCGCTTGCTTCAGCTCACTCAGAGTGCTACGCGTTGGTCTTTCCTTGTTTCTTAAGAGAGCTATCCTCTTTTTATCAATCAAGGGCTGCAGTATCTGGCTGTTTGCCGCAAACCAGTCCTGACTCTTATGATCCACAGTGCCGTAAATCCCTACCGCTGTTTTATAAATAGTTTCCTTAAGTTTACTCTATTTATCATTTACTATACAATTTTCTGATGTATTATTGAAAGCGTCTTCAAGTTGCTGTTGAAATTCAAAGCACTTTCCAGGATCGTGAGTGTTAATAATATTAATCCTGGGGCTAGACTTGTGTTTAGCTGTATAGATTCTCTTTGGTCTCAGTCTAACCCTTGCAACAACCAAAGAATGATCTGTATCACAGTCAGCACTGTGGTAACTTCGAGTTAATGATGTATGGTTCAGATGTTGTCTCCGTGTGATAATGAAGTCCAGCTGATGCCAATGGCCGGATCTTGGATGTTTCCATGTGACCTTATGCATCTCTTTTGTTTTAAAAAAGGAGTTTGTAATACATAGGTCATTTCTAGTGCAATGCTCCAGCAGCCTTTGCCCATTATCGTTCATGCGACCGATGTTGTATTTTCCAAGGCACACTGGCCATGAACTCGAGTCCTTGCCCACACGAGCATTGAAATCACCGAGCATATAAATGTAGTCGGATTTTGGAACTGCCTTGATCGCAGAGTCTAGCTGCTCATAGAACGTATCCTTCACATCATCAGAGGAAGTGAGTGTCGGTGCATATGCAGTGAGAATGGTGGCAAATCCACAAGAGGTTGCCAAGCGCAGTGATAATAATCTTTCATTACCTCCAGCTGGGATATCAATCATTCCCAGTAGCGAATTCTTCACTGCAAAGCCCACACCGTGTTGCCTTTTTTCTGCCTGCCCTCTTCCCTTCCAAAAAAAGGTGTAATTGTTTTCCCTGAGTGACCCTTCCTCAGCGAGGCGAGTCTCCTGCATGCCAGCAATATCAATGTTAAGACGATTGAGTTCAGCATCAATCACAGCCGTTTTTCTCACATCGTCAATATTTGTAAGTCAGTGGAAAATCCTGGACACATGGTTCTCACGTTCCAGGTTGCAAGCCGTAGCTTGAGGTTTCTATTATTCTTGTTATTAGTACCTGGTGCATTGGTTTTACAGCCTGCGATTCAGATTTTGTCCTAGCCCCAAGCACCCATTGAAGCAGGCAGGCTGTGGCGGATCAGCCCCCAATTGGCCGGGGGCTGCCCAGCTTGAGGCGGGCGGTAGCTGATCAGTGACACCTGTAGGTGTCTCCCACCGTCAGAGGCAACGCGTGGCGCCCCATGTCTACGCCAAGTGACAAGGACTTATAACCGGTAACAGTTGCCTCTCGCTTTGATTCCGAGACCGGTTAAGACCAGGGATGGAGTTATTGCCTCTCCATAGCACAAAGCCTGGGCTAAAATAAAGAAACCATGTGTTGCCCATGCAGCATGATCCCTCTCTCGGCCTGCCTAGTTCACTCCAGAGGAAAGTTAACACCTATACATCTGGAACAAGACAAGCTGCAGAAGCTGCCGGATCAGCAAAGCAATGCTCTAACTGTCCGCCTGTCGGAGCTTCGATCCTAGACCAGCTGCCAACCAAGGCTTAGGGCCTGGTCTGCCCTGCCATGACTTATTTTGTCTTTGGGTTGCATTTCCTCGCACCAGGATAAGGCTAGTACCCTCCCAATTGCGCTCTTCCGCCCGAAGCCGTTGGCACAATGTGGGGTGTCGGGTTTGGTAAGCGCCGCCCAAATTTCGGCGCTGACAGAAAGCAGGTAGTACCGTCTACTGTCATACGGTAGCTCAGTCATATCTGACTAAGACCTGACTTACATATATATATATATATATATATATATATATATATATATATATATATATATATATAGAGAGAGAGAGAGAGAGGAGAGAGAGAGAGAGAGAGAGAGAGAGAGAGAGAGAGAGAGAGAAACACACCACGGTGTGGCTAACACAGCTCTGGGGACCGAGTATCCACCGGAATAAGTGGATAACTCTGCAGCTGAGCAGAGCAGGGCACTCACTTGTCCTTACAGTCGGAAATGGCTTGGCTGTCAAAGGCAGAGGTAAAAAGACCACCTGTGAATGTGGAAGGCAAGGGGAAACCACCATATTATCTTCCCAAGACTTCATGGCAAAACATATATCAAAGTTAGTGAACGACGTTAATGGCTGTCTTAGGATATCCTCGTCCGGTAGGGACAGTCATGAGCCACAGGTGACACCAGACCGTCATCCAGCTACTGATGGCAAAATCATAACTAAAGTGGGACGCAGAGGTGTTTCCAAGGCACCAGGGCCGGGTTATATACTGGCCAAGACCTATTGACGCGTCCTCGTCGAGCGTCCTGGGCAACAGGTCCCTTCGGGGTCCTGGCTAAAGTCAGCAGGATCGCCGATTCCTCCGAAGTCGGAGAGTGTCTGCCTGTACGGCGAGGAACCACCAGTCTGCACACCAATAAGCCAGACATGGGACAACGGATACTCACGCAAAACTCAGGTCCTGTATGACATCACACTGATGTTGGACAACAGGATGCCTTCATCCGACATACAGGACTTCGCGTTGGAGCTCAAGCCAACGAACACAAGCAAGCAAGCAAGCATAACTAAAGTAAATAAATTTAGAGTAGGAACATGGAATGTTAGGACATTAAGTTAGTTAGTTAGTTAGTTATCAGTTGGGGTATCTTCGTTGCACTCCGGACATGTCCATAGGTGCTCAGATCCTCCCCCCAGCATATGCATCAGCGTCCGGTGGCTAATAGTGCCAGTTCTGTGTTGGTTGACGAGGCGCTTTGTTTTCCCGATGTACCTCTCGCGTCTGGCTGTGCCGATTCTTACTCCCAGGTCTTTCATCCTGGAAAGCGATGTGGAATCACTGGCGTCAAAATCCTCTGTTCTCGCCATATCTTTAAGGGCGTTAATAAAATCGGCACGATCCATGGGCTGGCCATCTACAGGGGGTGCAGAGCCAGCCAATTTATCAGCTCGTTCATTTCCCTCGACTCCCGCATGTCCCGGGACGAAGATGAAGGTGACTTTGCGGACAACAGACTTCCGCAGCGACTCAGTCCACTGTCTACGTACAGATCCAGCTTCGACCTTCTGAATCATGCTCATTGAATCACTTAGTACACACACGTTGGTATAATGCTGTGATTCCAGCCATATGAAAGCCTGTGTAACTGCCATCACCTCCATCGTCATGCTGCTCGTGGTCATAGAGTGGGCACCACTGGATTCTTGAACGGTTCGGCCCGCTGAACGGGCTGTAAATGCCCACGCACTTCTCTGCTGCTTTACAACAGATCCATCTGTATAGATGAGCACTTCGGGGCTATCTGAGTGATCATAGATGAGCGCGTTAACCTCTGCATTGACAGCGGCAGGGTTCTGCTCTCTGCACCGTCTGTCGAGTGTGATAATGCAGGAGAAGGTACACTTAAAAGCTGGAGGCACCGGCACCCATTCCTTGCCGGGGTTGATACTGGTAAGACTGCAGACCTGTCCGACGACATCTTCCGCCCGACCCATCCATGATTTGCCCCTCTTTAGCCTGTCACCCTTTTCTCTGAATACAGCGTCATGCAGAGGGTGCTGCTCATCTGCACTTATTTTTAAGTATGCACGAGCTCTCCAGATCTTGATCCTGTGTTCCATTGTCGGGAAGTCAAGGAGGTATCTCATTGCTACACAGCTGGTGTCTCTCGTGCAGCCCAAAATGATGCGCATGGCTTCGTTTTGTACCTTTTCAAGTCTTCCAATCTGTGTAGGGCTGACAGTGAGGATGGCCAGGGCATACTCGATGCGTGAAAGCACAAGTCCTTGGAACAGAAGTAATAGCAGTCTTTGCTCGATATTGGCAGTCGCCATGACTCTCATTGCTGCCAAACCTTTTCGAGCCTTCGTTATGACATAATCGACATGATCTCTGAAGGACAGGCTACGATCAAGCCTCACGCCAAGATATGTCATTGACTGGGTTCTACTCAGAATGCTCCCATCCATTCTTACTGCCGGCAGGTCTGTTTTCACAATATGGTTGTTTAGTGAGAACCATGTAACCGTTGCCTTTGCAGGGTTGACAAGGGCATCGGCATCAGCACACCATGAGGAAATTCGATCTAGTTCGCCCTGCATATAGTTGGCAACCGCCTGTCTATCTCGACCCTGTCGATACACGAGGATGTCGTCAACGAATGATAGAGTCCTACCCCTCCCATCCAACTGTTGTTCAGTGATCGGCACCGTATACACGTTGAATAGTACTGGTGACAGTGGTGAACCCTGCGGCAATCCTGGACATATCGTTATCGGCTCAGAAGACCAACTCCCGCATCTTAGCACCACCTTCCTTTGGAGTAGAACTGCAGCTATCCATCGTACAAGGTGAGGGTGCACTTTCAGTCTGAGGAGGGTTTGCATCAAGTGCTCGAAAGATACTCTGTTATATGCGTCCTCTAAGTCTATGGCGGCCGCACATGTCTCTTCTCTGACCTGAAATCCTTCGTAAACATCTTGAGCAAAGACCGCCGCATTCAGCCATGACTCTTTGTTGCGTCTGTATCCTCCAAGTGTGGGCGGGAAGCAGCCGAGCTGTTCCAAGTCCCAAGCAAGTCTGTGTGCTACAATTTTCTCCAGTAGCTTGCCAACAGTATTCTGCATCGTAATGATTCTGTAGCCGCTTATCTTGGAGTGGTCTTTGTTCGGTTTTGGCAGCGGCAGCAAGTAGCTGTGTAGCCATTCTTCTTTGACCTGACCCCTCTGGATACTGGTGTTGAATTCTCTGGCCAGTTCTTCCATGTCATCATCTGATATCACCATTAGGTCACCATATCGGATGCCGTCTGGGCCTGGGGCGGTGTTAGGTGATTTCTTGAGCATCGCACGCAATATGTCAACTGTGATTGTCCATTCTTCGTCTGTCCCGACCCCCTCGCACAACTGAGAGAGTGTTGTTGTGGTCCTCTGTCTGGCGGGCTCGTCTTTCTGGTCAGTCTGTTCTATGTAGCGTGCAAGAAGGGCCTTACCTTTATCCGCATCCGACTTTTTCCATGCGAGGTCTGTGCCTTGAAAGTCTGGAATACCCCTACGTTGTGCAGCACCGTTCATGCTCTTGTGGAGGCGCCAGAATGTCGTAAGAGATTGCTCGGAGCACACCTTCCTGCAGAACTCGTCCCATTTGTCGGCCTTGGCCTGTTTGGCGCAGGATTTGAATAAAGTCGTCGTCCTAACGACCTCAGTCTTCAGGTTCGCCAACTCAACCTGTGGCATGTTAGCCTTTCTGGCCTTTTGCCAGTCTTTGACAGCCTGCCTCTTTCCCAGCCACACCTTCTCGACCTCTCCATTCCACCATGGTGGCTGCAGCCATCTTTCTTGTCTCCTACGGGAGGAAGTTAGTTTCCTTCTTCTGATCTTGCTTATGGCGTCTTGACCAGTGGTGTCGTACGGGAAGGCATTGGTCTTGTTTCTTTGACTCATGGCCCCGTCTTTCTTGATCAGGATGACACAAGGGTAGTGGTCACTATCGTGGTATCCCAGTGTGCCCCACCGGCACCTTGGTGCGATGGTGGGCGACACCAGAGCCAAGTCAATGATGCTGTCAGAGTCGCCTGGTCGAGTGGCCATTCTAGTGACCTTCCCATCATTCAGACAGATTAGGGCAGCAGATGCCAGGGCGTCCTCCAAATCTTCTCCCTGTCTATTGGTGATGCAATTCCCCCATTGACTGCCTCTGGCATTGAAGTCCCCGCAGTAGATGATATGCCTTTCATCCATATCGAACAAACTCTGCCATTGTCGCACGTCGACCTTCCCATTTCGCGCATAGACGTTAACGATTACAAGCTGCACTGGTGTCATTATTCTTAATGCCTGCACTTGCAGGGCATCGCTGTTCCAGGCGGACATATCGATCTCAGACACTAGTATGTTGTCGCGGACCAGAATGGCCTGTCCGAGGTGCCGCCTGTTAAAGACACCCTGAAATCCCGCAACATTGACTGTTCCGTCGGTGAGCTGTGTTTCTTGCAAGACTACAATATCGTTTCCGTAGAGTAGTTTTTCAAGAATGGGTCGGCGTTGACTAAATGATGCACAGTTCCAGTACAGTACTCGAACATTTCCGATACCCAATCTGTCACATTTTAAGCGCCTTCTGCGCGCGCGCGCCCTCTTACCACGTTGTGTCCTAGCTGGTCGTCTGGCCGTCATGTTAGGCTTAACTATCGCCACCGGGCGCCGATGATATGCCGAAAGAAAACCGGACGCGCGTGCACGAACTCCGTTGCACGGTCCGAACTCCATTTCACCACGAAAAAAACACTTAATCCATACACATTTCGGAAAAACCACGTTCCATTTTACGGGACGAAGAAATGTCCCGCCATCTTGCTTCAAGGGAATTCACTCTCTTCCTAATAATGTTCTAAGAGAGATGGATAGCATGAAAATGAATATACTAGGTGTTAGTGAGAAGAGATGGAAGGGATCGGGCAAAATTAAAGCTGACAATCACACAATAATTTATTCTGGAGGGGATACACATGAAAAAGGTGTAGGAATAATATTAGACGAAAGAAGAGCCAAGTCAATTAATGGATACTGGTGTATTTCAGATAGAGTAGTTATGGTAAAAATCAAAGGCAAACCAATAGACATAAATAGTATACAGGTATATGCACCAACAACAAGCAGTAGTGATGAAGAAATGCAACACTTTTACGACGAAATAGAAATGGTGATGGCTCAAATTGGATCACAAGAAATAAAAATAATACTTGGTGATTTTAATGCAAAAGTAGGAAAGGGGGAAAATGGAGGATGTAGTGGGGAATTGTGGTTTAGGTACAAGAAATGAAAGAGGGGAAAAGCTAATAGAATGGGCAAATATCAATGATATGATAATTGGAAACACATGGTTTAAATACCATAAAAGACGACTGTACACATGGAAAAGCTCTGATAAGAAAATACGCAACCAAATTGACTACATACTAATTAATAAAAGATATAGAAATGCTTTAATTAATGTAAAGACAATGCCTGGTGCTGACTGTAATAGTGATCATGTACCACTATGTGGACAAATAAAAGTAAGATTAAAGAGAGGGGAAAAAATGGTTAAGAACATGAGACTTAATAAAGAGGTTCTAAAAATAGATAAAGAACTGCAAGAAAAATACAGAGTGACTGTGAAAAATAGGTACAATGCGATAGCTACAATACAGAATATAAATGAACAATGAGAAATGTTAAGGGACTCCATTCATCAAACTAGCAAAGAAGTATTACCGGAGAGAGGCAAAATAGCTAAGAAAAAATGGATGAATGAAGAAATCTTAAAACTGATGGACAAAAGAAAACAGAGTAAAAATGACAAACAAGAATACGCTAAGATAAATAAAGAAATAAAAGATAAATGTGGGAAGGCTAAAGAAAGTTGGTTAAACGAGCAATGCAAACAAATTTAATTAAATTCCATTAATGATACAAAACATATGTACTGACAAATCAGTGAGCTTACAGGGAGAAAAATAAGAATAAATACAGGGTGTTTGAAATCAAACACAGGAAAGATATTATTAGAGGAAGGTCCTATAATGAAGAGGTGGAATGAATATATAAGAGAATTATATGACGGAGAAAGGGAAGAATTAACAGAAGATAGTAACTTAGAAGGCCCACCTACTCTGAAAGAAGAAGTTGCTGATGCTATGAAACGTATGAAGAAAGGAAAAACAGCTGGGCCAGATGAAATCACAATAGAAGAATTAGAAGTGTTGGGAGAATTTGGAGTAGATATATTAACCAAAATGTTGAATGATATTTACTATAGTGGATATTTACCCAGTGATATGCTGAAATCTGTATTTATAGCTATACCAAAAAGACCAGGAGCAATTGATTGTGATGATTTTCGTACAATTAACCTCATAAACCATATCACTAAGCTTCTACTCAGAATCATAATGAGAAGAAACAAAAGAAAATAAAAATGGAAATTAGTGAAGAACAGTATGGATTTGTGGAAGGAAAGGGCACAAACAATGCAATTTATACATTACGGACACTAATAGAAAGGTCAATAGAGAAACAGAGAGACATATATTTGTGCTTCATAGATTATACTAAGGCATTTGATAAAGTAAAACATGATGAACTGATTAAATGTTGGAAGATATCAACATTGATGGAAAAGATTTAAGAATAATAAAGAATGTTTACTGGAACCAAGTAGCAGCAATTAAAATGGGAAATAAAGAGGGTAGTTACGAACAGATAAAGCTAGGAGTACGACAGGGGTGTGTCTTGTCACCAGATCTTTTCTCCCTGTATAGCGAAGTAATAATGAGAGAGATCAAAGAGATGCCAGGAATACTAGTTGGAGGTTATAATATAAATAATATACGCTATGCAGATGACACAGTATTGGTGGCGGATAATTCAACAGACCTACAGCAATTATTAGACGTTGTAGTAACAGAGAGTGCAAGGAAAGGACTCTCCTTGAATATCAAGAAAACAGTAACAATGGTAATATCAAAGAAAATGGTGACACCAAAATGTGACATAGAAATAGAAGGAAAAATCCTTAACCAAGTGGATAATTTTAGATACCTAGGGGCATTTATAACATCAGATGGAAGATATACAACAGAGATTAGGAGCAGAATAGGGCAGGCAAAAGCCGCATTTCAGAAAATGAAGAGTATCTTGTGCAATAAGTCACTATCACTGAATGTAAGAAAGAGAGTGCTGAAATGCTATGTAGAACCAGTTTTGCTGTATGGCAGTGAATCTTGGAATGTAAATGAACAAAATAAGTAGAAACTAGAAGAAACAGAGATGTGGTTCCTGAGACGAATGTTGCGAATTCCTTGGACTGCCATAGTAACTAACGATGACTGCCTGAAACAGGCTAATGAAACTAGAACATTATATACAACAATAAGACAGAGACAAACATCTTTCTTCGGTCACGTGATGAGAAGAGAGGCATTGGAGAACATCGTAACAACTGGAAAGATCGAGGGGAAGAGAGGCAGAGGCAGACCAAGAGAAATGATGCTGGATGGATTGAGACGGTGGCATGGAGGAATATCAGCAGCAGAGTTGATCCAGAAAACCAAAGACCGAGATCTGTGGAGAGCCATGAACGCCTACGCCAGCTGGCACGGCACTTGATGATGATGATATATATATATATATATATATATATATATATATATATATATATATATATATATATATATAAATTTGTTGTGTGTGTGTGTGTGTGTGTGTGAGTGAGTGCGTGTATGTGTCATCTGTTTTCCTTGTTGTGACTCGATGCGCGGGTATTCAAATCCACGTGTATTTCGCGTTTCAACCATGTGATAGACAGTAATGTGATACCCACATTATAGATCAATATAACATAAGTTAAAAATAATATCTATGAACAATTATACTCGAAAAGGAATGACCATGTACAACGTGTACATCATCAAAAATAACCTATGAGGGTTGAACAGGTTATTGAAAACAAACATAATATTAAAAGAAAAAACAATATCCATAACTGGGCATAGATTCAAAGTAAGCAGCTCTTTCAATTTAATGAGGTTGATAATTATAACTTCAATTCTTCTTCTGTGTAGTGTGCCCCATGGAAATATCAGCAGTAGAAGAGAAACAGGCAAAACCAAGACTGATGCTAGATGGACAAAGACGGGGACATTGAAGAATACCATGAATAGAATTAACCCAGGAACAGAGATTAGAGATCTGTGGAGATACCAAAACGCTGATTCCGTTTGGTAGGGTACATGATGATGCTGAGTGCGTCCACTTATATTAACTTCCTTCGCTCTTGCTTCTGATTTTGCGTTTTAGTGTTAATCAATACGTATTGATTTATTGGTCATTTTACATTATTGATTAGAAATGAAAACGATAAAATCGCTTTGAATATCACATGAGCCGGAACAGCTGGACGTTGATTGGCTGCGTCTGCCGTGAAACGAACCAACCAAATAACAATGGCGGCTCGCCTGAATTGTTGATAGATAAGTGAATCAAAGTTGTTTAATTTTCTTGTACGAAGTATACTATATAGACTACAGGATTGTGTGTCCAAGTTATTACGTTCAGCTCCCAGCATATGAGCAGTTATGAACTGTATTACTGCATCTTTGAGTCAGGTATGTTTTTTGAGCTCGATTGGATTTTAAATTGAAAGTTTTACCGAAGTCGAAGCCTCAAAGTACTTAAATTTAAAGGAAATGCACTTCTTTCCATTACTTTAGTACTTTAGTCACATTTTCAAAACTTTTATTTTTAAATTATGAAACCTGCATAGTCGGGTAAGTTAATAAGTAAGTCACAAAATAACTATACATGATATTGTCATTGATAACAACTTGAAACAAGTTTATTTTTATACATTACAACATTGCCCCTTTATTTCTCAACATAATTTCCACCAACATTGATGCACTTATCCCACCGTTTTATCAGTCCTCCCAAACCGGCAGCATAGAACTGCGTGCTTTGTTTTCATTTACTGGCCATCCCACAGAATTGTGTGACTTACTTATTGACTCAGCCTCGTAACTTTTTCTACCCAGCTATGCACCGCTTTACGGGACAAACATTTGTCAGCATAAACACTGACAACCCACCTTGGCGGGAGACATTTCGGGAATGACGACGAAGTTTTTTTTTTTAGGTGATATAATTTTTTTTTAAATGTCATCATCGCACAGTAAACCTTCATCATCATTATCATCATCATCTTCCACTTCTGCCATCAAGCATCGTGGGGAGGAGTAATGTGCGCTCCAGCGCCCGATGGGTGGCGCTGGATAGTGTCATCATCTTCTTCTTCGTTCATCCGGAGGTTTTTTTTCCGGATGTGATTGCGTTGTGCCTGTTTACAGCAGAGCTGTGTTCTTGCGCCGTTAGGCCGACACATCCGACTTCTGCGGGCATTTGTTGACCGGGTTAACCTTCCCGGGGGTTTCTTAGGACGTTTGACTCTCACTGTTGTGGTGTTATCTCCCATCCTAGCTGGCCCATATAGAACAGCCAAAGACATCTTGGTCAGCCCTCAAGGGAAGGCAGGGGCAGACCATGGGCATTCCCCGCCATCCAAGGAGGCTTCCATACTTGCAGAGCCTAACACACAGCGCTCTGGTACTGGGCTCACCCAAGGAATCGTCACGTCCTGCACATGGCTGCTTAGCCTCACTTCCGTATATTGGGCCTTCCGTTCACCATAGGCTGTTCTTCCGGAAACCAGAAGAATGCAGTGTGCAGATGACATCCACACAGTGAGCTTTCGATTCGGACTTTCCGCACAATGGATTTGCTATCCGAGCAATATTCCATTTCGTGCCACTAGGACACTTTTTCCACCTTATTTGAAGCCCACACAGTGAGCTTTTGATTCGGACTTTCCACGTAATGGATTTGCTATCCAAGCAATATTCCATTTCGTGCCACTAGGACACTTTTTCCACCTTTTTTGAAAGCCCACACAGTGAGCTTTTGATTCGGACTTTCCACGTAATGGATCTCCTATCCAGCAATATTCCATTTCATGCCTCTGGGAGGCTTTTGTAACCGACATACCTGTGGTATGAAGTGTGGCAGTCTGAATACTTCTTCATACACCTTTAAATGTCAACCTGTATGTAGTTAAAGTAAGCTACGGTCAACTTGAGCTTGTTGATATCTCCATAGAGCTTGTCCTCAAATGAAGCAGGTGTGGGCCAAACTATCTTTCTCTGTTCTGCATATATTGGGCAATCCTGAAGCAAATGTTTTGCTGTCATTTTTCCAGTTCGACAATTACATTCATCGGTATCTCCTATCTTTAGTTTATTGAACAAGTGGTATTTCAGCCTGTTATGTCCTGTGCGGAGTCTGAAGATTGCTACTTGTTCTCTTCTGTCGAGTTTGTAATATGCATCATCCTTCTGGTGGCCTGGATGCTCTGATTCCCATTTGGTTCTATAGGTGCTTTTTATCAACCTCTTTGCCTCATTATAGGTTATGTCTATGTCAGGCTGTGGTAGTCGTCCGCCCTCTTTTGCCAGTCTGTCAGCCTCTTCATTTCCAGGTATACTGCAATGTGATGGGATCCACTGTATTACAACTTTTTTGGATTTCTGGCATAGACCATGGAGTGCTGCTCTTAGGTCAGCTATTTCTGTGCTGTTATTGCTCTTCAGTATTGAGACAGCTGACTTTGCATCTGTGAAGATAGCTATTTGCTTCTCTTTATTTTCCTCCATCAAGAGCATTTCTGCTGCAGTTTTCAGAGCCTCTACCTCCGCTTTGAAGTTACTTGAAAACTTTCCAGTTGCCACTGAATGTGTTTTTTTCACTCCATTTTTTAAATTTAGGAGAATTCCTCCTCCTCCATTCTCTATTGAATTTTTGGCTGATCCATCTGTATATGCATGGGTCCAATTGCTGCTTGGGTAATGTTCTTTTATGTAGTTTAGGGTTATTTCTCTTCTTTCGGTTTCATGCTGAGTGTTCTTTTTCTCAATACCAGGAATGTTTTCTATCATCTCAGGCAGTTGCTGCTGTCTCCAAGCTGGGAACTTGTCTGCATTGTAAATAGGTTTGACTGTTGATATGTTAAGTATGGGATCTGCCCTAATCTTTCGTTTTGCAGTTTCTACAAAGTTGCTACGCTTCAGTCGTCCCTTTCCAAAACCACTAAACCTTTTATACATAGGGTGGTCTGTCAATCTTCTAAATTTTTCTGCTTGTTGCTGGGCTCTGCTATCTCTTCTATCCTGCATTGGTTGTAAACAAGTGATCTTTTCAAGTTCATTAATAGGCGTTGTCTTCAGGCTTCCAGTTATGATTCGCATTCCTTGATTTTGGACTCTACTTATTTTGTTAAAGTTTGACTTAGCTGCTGTTGCCCAAGCTGCAATGCCATATTCCAGTACTGGCCTCACCCGTCCAGTATATAACTTCTTGAGAACTTTCTCATCTGCTCCCCACGTTGTACCAGCAAGCTTTTTCATGATTGCCATTCTTTGCCTTGCTCTTGTTCGATTTTTCTCAACCTGTGTCTTCCATGTCAGGCGACGATCAAAGGTGACTCCTAGATAGTTTGGATTTTCTTCATGGCGCAATATTTTTCCATTCAATACCAGCTTAGGTTGCTGAGTTTTAGTTGAGAGGGAGAACACTGTGCATGTTGTTTTCTCCTCACTTATCTTCACTAGCCATGATTTTGACCAGTCCTCTAGCGCTAATAGGGCTTGCTGTATTCTGCTGTTAGCTGTACTAATATATTCTTCAGATGTCCATATGGCTAGGTCATCTGCAAAGGATGATGTGTGTACTCTGGCTGGAAAATTTTCCGTGATGTCGTTTATATATGCTAGGAATAATGTTGGTGAAAGAACTCCTCCTTGGGGGACACCTTGCTCCAACAGCATCATTTTGCTGGTTTGTCCTTGTACTTTTGTCCTGGCAGTTCTGTTCTCAAGGTAGTGGCTGATCCATTTGTACATTTTCCCACAAACATGCATTTTTTGCAGTTTTACTTTCAGTCCTTCCTTCCATACTTTATCAAATGCTTTTTCTAAATCTATCCAGACCGCTAGTGTGTGCTTTTTCTCTTGGAAGGCATCCTCTATTTCCTGAGCTATATAGGTTATTTGATCTTCAGTGGATCTGTACTTTCTGAATCCTGCTTGGTGTGGTGTTAAGAGTTTGTTTTCTTCCAGATGCCATGTTAGCCTGCCATTGATAATGCGTTCCATTAATTTTCCTACACAGCTAAGTAGACTGATAGGTCGATAGCCATTTGGTTCTTCCAGGTCTTTTCCTTTCTTTGGGATTGGTATTAGTATAGCTTCCTTCCATGCCTGTGGGACTATTCCCCTCTTCCAGCTGTAATTTAGGACTGCTAGTAGTTTCTTTTTTGCCTTAGTGCCTAGTCCTATTAGCATTTCATTTGTGATTCCATCCTTTCCTGGTGATTTCTTCTTTTTTAGGGTATTCATTGCCTGTTCCATTTCTTCCATTGTTAGATTTGCCATCATATATTCTGCTGCTGTCTCTGTATTTGTATGATGTATCTGTTTATCTTTGATTGCTTTCTTCTGTTCGGTTGTAATATCAATGTGGTTTGCATTTGCATAGTGTTCCATTAGTGCATTTGCAGCCTTTTTTCCTGTAAGCAAGGCATTTCCTTGTTTAATTGTTATTTGTTTGTTGCTAGGTCCTTCATTGTTCATGGCTTTCACTAGTTTCCATAGTTTGTTTCCATCCCTGTCAAAATTCAGGTTTTCTGTTTTTTCCCTCCAACAATCTCTTGTTGTTTGATTTACTGTTCTTTTATATTTTGCTGAGATGGCTTTGAGAGAGATGTTCGCTTCAATTGTTTGTTCTCTCTCTGCTGTCTTCCTGGCATCTTCAACTTTGTCCTCCAAACTTTGTAGTTCTTCAGTCCAGTATGGTTTGTAATTT
The DNA here is from genome assembly GCA_014155875.1 of Cepaea nemoralis. NCBI lineage: Eukaryota > Metazoa > Mollusca > Gastropoda > Stylommatophora > Helicidae > Cepaea > Cepaea nemoralis. Next base: position 548,622 of record JACEFZ010020301.1, read on the forward strand.
TTCCTCGCTCCTCTTGGAATGGACTCAGTGGCTGCCTGTATTATCGCTCTGTTTAGACTTTCCACCATTTGCTTTATGTTGCCATATCGTGTATTTATGTTTTCACAATATTTGTCTGTTAGTATGGCAAATCTGTCCCAATCTGCTCGTTTGTAATTCCAGCGGGGCAAGGGCTTTTGCTCCTGTGGAACATACTCCATATTCATTACAAGCTTGATTGGTCTGTGGTCACTACCTGCTAATTGGTCCAGCACATGGCGATCGATTTTGTGGAGGATGTCTCCTGTGCAGAAAGCTAAGTCTGGAGTAGAAGTGGTAAGCCATCTTCTGGAGTAGAAGCTCGGTGTGTCATCCGCTTTGTTGAGTAGATGGAGATTTGAGTCTATTTCCCAGTCCTCCAATTCATCTCCTCTTTTGTCAGTATCTGGGTATCCCCATCTTTCTGAACGGCTATTAAAGTCTCCGACAATAATGCAGTTTGTGTCAGTTATTTTCATGTTTGAGAGTGTAAGGTCCTTATCTGCTGGGCTATACAGATTGTAATTCTTATTTTCACGTCCTTTATCATTATATCAACACCTATAATTTCCGTTTGGTTGTCAGAGATCACAGATACTTCGCTGCAAGGTATTGTATTTCGTGTAAGTATTACAACTCCTCCTTTGTGTCCTTCGCGGTCGAAACGTGTGGCCTGATATCCTCTGACTGAGAATTTGTGATTGGCGTTGAGGTGTGTCTCTTGAATGCATGCCACATCTATTCTATCTTTATGAAGACGCTGTGTTAGGGAGTCTTTCTTCTTGTAAACTCCTTCGGCATTCCACTGTAGTATGTTGAGTGTCCGGGGTATTTGGTCAATAGCTCTTAACCTACTCCTCTGTGCCTTGACTCCACAGCACAGGGGAAGGTGACCACCAGTAGTCATGGGTGGACCCCCTCGAGGCAGGGGGCCCGGCACTATCGCCGCCTGATGGGACTTCACGGGATTAGCACCATAACGATTAATTTTGATTTGTGACATCATGAATTAAGTTACGTTGCACTGCTTTGTCAAGCCTGTGGCTCAGTACATCCGATTTCGACAAGCATTTATTCGGGATGCTTTCCCTAGCCTTTGACTGTCCCCAGTCTACCTACAAGGCAGCAGGTTTTACGTTGCACTGCTTTGTCAAGCCTGTGGCTCAGTACATCCGATTTCGACAAGCATTTATTCGGGATGCTTTCCCTAGCCTTTGACTGTCCCCAGTCTACCTACAAGGCAGCAGGTTTGTGTGTCTCTTCGTCTGGTCCCTCTCCCTTGACCTGTCCGACATGGGTGGCCCTACCAGTAGCTGTGCTACTGTCGGCATAGCTCTTGGGGTCATTGGGACGCACAAGCCCCTCTACCTCGTCACGGTGGACACACAGCAGAGGGGGATAGTGTCATCTGAGTGATTGTACAATGTCTTTGATGTCGCCAATCCATTTTCTTCTTGAGTGTCCTCTTGGTCTCGTCGCAAATGATCTTTGATGTAGGGCCAGTGATGATAATTGATGATGTTGAATTCTAACGACATGGTCAAACCACTTGATCTTCTGCCTTTCAATAAATGTGGCACAGGGTGTTGATCCCACTCCATCTCCATCATGTGCCATGCCGATAAGCGTGGGCGGTCATGTTCTGTCATCTCACTCGATCACCAGAGTCGTGGATCAGCTCTGTGTTCCTGTCTCGACCATGCCATGTGGCCAAGCCATCCAGGTATTTAATTCTTGGTCTTCCCTTTGGTCTCCTCCCTTCTATCTTGCCAGTTGTCACCATGTTCTCCAATTCATTTCTTCTCATAACATGCCCAAACAATTTTGACTGCCTACGTCTAATGTGTGTAATCAGTTTACGATCTTCATTTGTTTCTTGTAGGAATTGTTCATTGGTTTTTCTGTCTGTCTTCTTCTTCTTCTTCTTCTTCTTCTTTCGTTCGCCTTTCTGTCTGTCCATGGTATTCTTTGCACTTTCCTCAGAAACCACATTTCCACAGCCATAAGATGCTTTTCAGCTTGTCTGCTCATTGTCCACACTTCACATCCATATAAAAGTACAGGTTCTATGTAGCACTTCAACACTCTTTTTCTCGTTTCAATTGATATCTTTATATTGGTCGGTATGTTTTTCATCTTGCAAAAGGCTACCTTCACCATGACAAATCTTGTTCTAAACTCTTCAAGGCATCTCCCATCAGATGTTATGACTATTCCAAGATAGCTGTACCGATTCACTTGTTTAAGAATATGTCCATTTACTTGTATATTACACAGTGGTAGTTCTTCTTTCTTAGTGACGACCATGATCTGTGTCTTCTTACAATTCAATTATAACCCTAGTTGTTCACTGTTTGATCTCACTGTCTGTTTGATAATATCATTTCTTATTCGGTCTTGGTTAGTTAAGGTAGCTCTCCCCAAGCATCTCATCTCGCACGTATTAATTTTACACAAGTGTGATTTGGATAATGTGCAAGTTTGGACATGGGAGCACAGGGTTGGTGTGAATGTGCTGTTTATCTGTCGTTTTGCGAACATAGGTATATTTAGATGTTTCAGTATTGGTGATAGTTGATATGTAAGTGCACTAGATTTTTGACATCTGATTTCGATTTCTCTGTCCAATCTGCCATCTTCTGTGATCATACTTCCAAGCTATTTGAATTGTGTCACAGTTGTGCTATTTATCTGTATGCTTAGTGGACCAGGCGATCTGCTAACTTGCATTACTTCGGTTTTGGCTGTATTTATATTCATATTGTATCTGCTACATGTAGAACTCAGATTATTAATAAGATCTTGCAATCTACCCTCGTTGCTGTAAAACATGAAACTTGACCAGTCAAGTGACCAACCACAATCACTTCGATTATTGACAGTGCACTCCGAATAACCACTGCACTCCGAATGTCTCCCTATTATTATTTTTCATTTCCCTCCATAGTGTTCTCTCTCTCTCTCTCTCTCTCTCTCTCTCTCTCTCTCTCTCTCTCTCTCTCTCTCTCTCTCTCTCTCTCTCTCTCTCCTCTCTCTCTCTCTCTCTCTCTCTCTCTCTCTCTCTCTCTCTCTCTCTCTCTCTCTCTCTCTCTCTCTCTCTCTCTCTCTCTCTCTCTCTCTCTCTCTCTCTCTCTCTCTCTCTCTCTCTCTCTCTCTCTCTCTCTCTCTCTCTCTCTCTCTCTCTATATATATATATATATATATATATATATATCTCTCTCTCTCTCTCTTTTTCTCTTTTTTTTTCTCTATTTTGCCCTATGCGTTGCAGAAGACGGACTATCTAGTTATACACCAGTACTACTATAAACAGGCTTTCTCAATGTGTTACTTTCTCTATACCTGCATATTTTCTCATTTCTGGATTCACTGGAATTTGTTTAGTTCTTTCGATAAGTTCCACATGAATGATTCTGTCATATCATCCTACTCTGCAGGCACCACTTAACGGATACAGTGCCAAACAAAATATAGGTTTGCACAACACATGGTACACAATCAAATGAACAAATATTATCATGGGAATTTCCATTCACTATGAAATAAAACAAATATCATGATGGCCCTAGTAAGATGGTATATCATCCTTCCATCCAAATGGGAGGTCACATTTGACAATATATTAACCTTCGGCACTGATTCAGTTTGTAGTTGTTTGTAGTTTGTAATTTGTGTAGTCATTCTTCATGTCCCTGATCTATACAATTGTACTCATTAGAGTTAAATAGTCAAAGTTTGGTACTGGGTTTAATTTCTGTTGGTTACCATAAATTCCCTAGTGCAATGAGATCTTACCCTGCCATTTGAATTCTTATTTTAACATCTCTATATAAAAAAAAAAAAAAAAAAAAAAAAAAAAAAAAAAAAAAAAACACACACACACACACACACACACACACACACACACACACACACACACACACACACACACACACACACACACACACACACACACACACACCACACACACACACACACACACACACACACACACACACACCCCCCCCCCCCCCCCCCCCCCCCCCCCCAATCTTTGTCTACATTACATATGATTTCACCTCTTGAAGCAAGGTTTCATCAAGGGAGTTCAGCTTATCATGTGCTTGATTTATACCCACAATCATTGTATTTTCCCTTTTAATTTTTAGACCTAATCCTTGTGACCTCCCATACATTTTAAGCGGATTAATTAATTTTCACTTAATAAATTTCCTGGTGAAGTATTGTAATACGTTAATATTATTTCCTTAAGTTTTCAAAATTATTAAATAAATTCTAATGACAATGAAATTAAATGGTCCTCTGCTTCAAGTCTAAGTGGAGATATTATTTGTTGTGACTAAAATGTTTACCAAACACTTATGAAAAAAAGCTATATAGAACAAAAAAACAAACATGTCAGATTGCAAAAGTAAAAGATATGTTTTGATCATGCGGTGCACACATGATACCATGCCACTCAGGCTCTGGTATTTACACTATACACACTAACACACAGGGAATATAGTGAAAGATACACTAGCTTGGTGGCCGAACATTAATTGAAAGTAATAAAGTCACTATTGCACTGGCTGACTTTCATCACCCTCAGAAGCATCTCTGGCATCCTGTATCTTCTTTTTTTTTTCTTCTCTACTTCTTCTTCCCCACCTCTTCCTCCACCGCCACTGTCAACACTATTTCTGCTGCAGTTTTTAAGGCCTCTGTTACTTGAGAACTTTCCAGTAGCTAATGACTGTATCTTCTTTGCTCCATATTTTAGACTCAGGAGAATCCTTCCACCTCCATTTTCTGTTGAGTTTTTTGCTGATCTGACTGTATATGTATGTGTCTCTGGCATCCATTTTATGAGAATGAATGAATTGTACACCTGTACTGGTGGGATAAGACTCAGTTCTGCCATTCCTGGCAAGCAAACCCAGGAACATTGTGTTGACACAATAGTGCACTAAACACAAAACTAGAATTTTTGAAGTTTGTCATTGAACGCCGAGCACTTAGGGTATGCCTAAGTTCTCTGCCTCCTTTATTTTCAACTCTGCACTACCATTGCACCACTTCCTATATTCTCTCTCTAGGGTTATACAGACTTGATAATATTTGGCCCTGTCTTTGCAAGTATAAATCCATTCCTTCCTCTTAAGGACATCATAACCAATATCTCTTACATGATTGTCTTCTCTACCATCACCACCCATGTCATTCCTGTGTTGAGTCTTGCTCTTTTGCTGCAATGTCCGTAGGCCAGTTTTGTGCAAACAGAAATACATGTTAGTCAGTTTAAAATTACCATGGTAGACAATTGACATTACTGTGCGAACATGTGTATATTTCAGCTTGAAGGATTTATCTAGTTATTTTACTTTATGTTGTTTTTTAATATATTTTTTTGCGCTCGCTCGCTTTGAACTCAAGCGTAGTCCATACACACTATTTACAGTAGTGATGGAATGAATTTTGTGGATTAGCTTTCCTTATTAACAGTGTCCCTCACCATCAGGAGAACCCACTCCGACTTCAGAGGAACTTGTAATTTACATCCCCAAATCAAAGATGACAGGTCAACATTTTAGTCCAACTGTCCGGTGTAGGGGTTGAACTGCTTACCTCAGCATCAGCACAATGGATGTTTAAGAACACGTGTTCTTACCCATTCAGCCACACGGACCTGCACTTTATGCTTTGTGAATTCTGCAGTATGTACCTGATGAGACGCAGCGAAATATCCAGGCAATAAATCATGCAATCTATTGTGTATATATATTTGTTCTTCTTTCTTTGTTTCTCTCTCTCTCTCTCTCTCTCTCTCTCTCTCTCTCTCGCTCTCTGTCTCTCTCCTCGTCCCCCACTATTTTCTCTCTCTCTTCCCCCCCCCCATTCCACTCTCTCTCTCTCTCTCTCTCTCTCTCTCTCTCTCTCTCTCTCTCTCTCTCTATCTATCTATCTATCTATCTATCTAGGAGAGGATATGTGAGTGGGTGGGGAGATGTGTGTAGGTGGGTGGATGTGTGTGGGTTGGGGATATATGTGTGCTTGGGATGTGGGTGGATGGGATGTGTGGTGGGTGAGAGGTGTGTGTGGGTGGGGAGATATGTAGGTGTAGGGATGTGGTGGACGGGTGGGGACATGTATGTGTGTGTGGGTTATGTGTGTGGTTGGGTGGGGGAGTTGGAGTGAATGGGGTATGTGTGGGTGGGTGGTGGATGTGTCTCATAACATAGTAATATGCATTGTTTATGTTTACAAAATTCATTTGACAATGTTTTTACCTATGCACTGTTGATGAAAGAAAGATGAGTGATTGGAAGGGCCGAATGTAAGACGGGCCTGCGTGCCCAATTTATTACCCTTTGAAAATAAAGTCTGCTCTCTCTCTCTCTCTCTCTCTCTCTCTCTCTCTCTCTCTCTCTCTCTCTCTCTCTCTCTCTCTCTCTCTCTCTCTCTCTCTCTCTCTCTCTCTCTCTCTCTCTCTCTCTCTCTCTCTCGTCAGATGTACAAATATGCTGTGTGTTGTATGTATTATTTAATATATTATATATATATATATATATATATATATATATATATATATATATATATATATATATATATATATTGACAAAGAGAGTGAAAGAAAAGTATGGAACAGTTTTTTCACTCTCTCTTTGTCTCTCACTTTTCTGTACAGAGATAGAGAAAGGATTTATTTATGTAATACTTCTCAATAACTGATAACACCGGATTACTTAAGGCACGCTCTGCTGCCCTCAGCTGTCAACCACTGACAAATAGTTAACAACCTGCACATGCAAACAATGTGCCATTGTATCCTTTTTTATTTGCTACCTGTGACTGTAATGACCTTGAGAAGGGCAGAGATCAGCTATTCACCCAGCCATGAGACCGGCTTGTTTCCTGTCACAGTTTATTGTGCCCGGAGTTGACACAAATTAACACCGTAGAGCTCTAAATAAGCCAGGGAAGCCTGTATCCCTGAGCTGGCTTAGTATGTTTGAGGAATTTGTGACTTCATATCTGTTGCATTGTGTTCATTTGTTCCAGATAAGCAGTAGTGCTAGTGGTTCACTGGAGGATTTTATGTTTTGTTGTGTTCCATGTGGCTGACTTTCACATGGATTTGTATGGTTCTTCTACTCATGTATGTTAACTGGTTATAACACCCTTTAATTAGTTTTTGGTGTCCCTTTCTCAGCAGTAAGTTTAGTACTTGAGGAGTGGTCAAATGGAGGCTTTTGTTTTTAATATTGTTCTGTATTACTTTTTCATGGTTGACTTATATACACTTGCTTAGTTGTGTTGGCTAGTTATTACACTCTTTATTGTTTTTTTTTTTTTATTTTCAGTCTCTCTACCGCCTCTCACAGAAAGTTTAGTAGTTGAGGTGGTGGTCTTTTTGAGGATTGTATTTTGTATATTGTTCTGCATAACTTATTCGTAGTTGACAGCTGAGGGTAGCAGAGCGTGCCTTAAGTAATCCGGTGTTATCAGTTATTGAGAAGTATTACATAAATAAATCCTTTCTCTATCTCTGTACAGAAAAGTGAGAGACAAAGAGAGAGTGAAAAACTGTTCCATACTTTTCTTTCACTCTCTTTGTCTATATATATATATATATATATATATATATATATATATATATATATATATATATATATATATATATATATATATATATATATATATATATATATATATATATATATATATATATATTAAATAATACATACAACACACAGCATATATGTACATCTGACGAGAGAGAGAGAATGAACGAACGGACTTTATTTTCAAAGGGTAACAAATTGGGCACGCAGGCCCGTCTTACATTCGGCCCTTCCAATCACTCATCTTTCTTTCATCAACAGTGCATAGGAAAAAACATTGTCAAATGAATTTTGTAAACATAATGCATATTACTATGTTATGAGACACATCCACCACCCACACACACATACCCCATTCACTCCAACTCCCCCACCCAACCACACACATAACCCACACACACATACATGTCCCCACCCATCCACCACATCCCTACACCTACACATCTCCCCACCCACACACACCTCTCACCCACCACACATCCCATCCACCCACCACACATCCCATCCACCCACATCCCAAGCACACATACATCCCCAACCCACACATCCCCCATCCACACACATCCACCCACCTACACACATCTCCCCACCCACTCACATATCCTCTCCTAGAGAGAAAGAGAAAAAGAAAGAGTGGAATGGGGGGGGGAGAGAGAGAGAAAATAGTGGGGGACTAGGAGAGAGAGAGAGAAACAAAGAGAGAAGAACAAATATATATACACAATAGATTGCATGATTTATTGCCTGGATATTTCGCTACGTCTCGTCAGGTACATACTGCAGAATTCACAAAGCATAAAGTGCAGGTCCGTGTGGCCGAATGGGTAAGAACACGTGTTCTTAAACATCCATTGTGCTGATGCCGAGGTAAGCAGTTCAACCCCTACACCGGACAGTTGGACTAAAATGTTGACCTGTCATCTTTGATTTGGGGATGTAAATTACAAGTTCCTCTGAAGTTGGAGTGGGTTCTCCTGATGGCGAGGGACACTGTTAATAAGGAAAGCTAATCCACAAAATTCATTCCATCACTACTGTAAATAGTGTGTATGGACTACGCTTGAGTTCAAAGCGAGCGAGCGCAAAAAAATATATTAAAAAACAACATAAAGTAAAATAACTAGATAAATCCTTCAAGCTGAAATATACACATGTTCGCACAGTAATGTCAATTGTCTACCATGGTAATTTTAAACTGACTAACATGTATTTCTGTTTGCACAAAACTGGCCTACGGACATTGCAGCAAAAGAGCAAGACTCAACACAGGAATGACATGGGTGGTGATGGTAGAGAAGACAATCATGTAAGAGATATTGGTTATGATGTCCTTAAGAGGAAGGAATGGATTTATACTTGCAAAGACAGGGCCAAATATTATCAAGTCTGTATAACCCTAGAGAGAGAATATAGGAAGTGGTGCAATGGTAGTGCAGAGTTGAAAATAAAGGAGGCAGAGAACTTAGGCATACCCTAAGTGCTCAGCGTTCAATGACAAAACTTCAAAAATTCTAGTTTAGTGCACTATTGTGTCAACACAATATTCCTGGGTTTGCTTGCCAGGAATGGCAGAACTGAGTCTTATCCCACCAGTACAGGTGTACAATTCATTCATTCTCACAAAATGGATGCCAGAGACACATACATATACAGTCAGATCAGCAAAAAACTCAACAGAAAATGGAGGTGGAAGGATTCTCCTGAGTCTAAAATATGGAGCAAAGAAGATACAGTCATTAGCTACTGGAAAGTTCTCAAGTAACAGAGGCCTTAAAAACTGCAGCAGAAATAGTGTTGACAGTGGCGTCAGAGGAAGAGGTGGAGAAGAAGAAGTAGAGAAGAAAAAAAAAAGAAGATACAGGATGCCAGAGATGCTTCTGAGGGTGATGAAAGTCAGCCAGTGCAATAGTGACTTTATTACTTTCAATTAATGTTCGGCCACCAAGCTAGTGTATCTTTCACTATATTCCCTGTGTGTTAGTGTGTATAGTGTAAATACCAGAGCCTGAGTGGCATGGTATCATGTGTGCACCGCATGGTCAAAACATATCTTTTACTTTTGCAGTCTGACATGTTTGTTTTGTCTTGTTCTATATAGCTTTTCTTTTCATAAGTGTTTGGTAAACATTTTAGTCACAACAAATAATGTCTCCACTTAGACTTGAAGCAGAGGACCATTTAATTTCAGTGTCATTAGAATTTATTTAATAATTTTGAAAAAAAATTAAGGAAATATTATTAACTTATTACAATACTTCACTAGGAAATTTATTGTTAAAGTGAAAATTAATTAATCCGCTTAAAATGTATGGGAGGTCACAAGGATTAGGCCTAAAAATTAAAAGGGAAAATACAACGATGATGGGTATAAATCAAGCAAATGAAAAGCTGAACTCCCTTGATGAAACCTGGCTTCAAGAGGTGGAACCATAGGTAATGTAGACAAAGATTTGGGGGGGGGGGATAGAGATGTTAAAATAAGAATACAAATGGCAGGGTAAGATCTCATTGCACTAGGGAATTTTCGGTAATCAAAAGAAATTAAACATAGTACCAAACTTTGACTATTTAACTCTAATGTATAGATCAGGGACATGAAGAATGACTACACAAATTACAAACTACAAACATTTATGAACTGAATCAGTGCCGAAGGTTAATATATTGTCAAATGTGACCTCCCATTTGGATGGAAGGAAGATATACCATCTTACTAGGGCCATCATGCTATTTGTTTTGTTTCGTAGTAAACGGAAATTCCCATGATAATATTTGTTCATTTGATTGTGTACCATGTTTGGTGCAAACCTATATTTTGATTGGCACTGTATCCGTTAAGTGGTGCCTGCAGAGTAGGATGATATGACAGAATCATTCATGTGGAACGTATTGAAAGAACTAAAATTCTAGTGGATCCAGAAATGAGAAAATATGCAGGTATAGGGAAAGTAACACATTGAGAAAGCCTGTTTATAGTAGTACTGGTGTATAACTAGAAAGTCCATCTTCTGCAACGCACAGGGCGAAATAAAAAGACATTAAGAGAGATATTAAAAAAAAAAAAAAACACAGAGAGAGAGAGAGAGAGAGAGAGATTCTATGAAAACTAGTGCAAGCGGTATGTTTCCAAATCACCTGCAGCTGTGTTTCCACCATGGTATGGGGATTGCAAATCATGCGCGTCACCCCATTGTCACAGAGCTGATAGATGTAAGGTACTTGTCAAAAATAAAAACAGTTCAACAAATATATTAAAAGATATATTCATCAATGATGTGAAATTACAGAAAGTGAGCATATTAAATATCTAGGATATAGGTCAGCATGGCTGAATGGATAAGAACACATATTCTTAAACATCCAGTGCGCTGATGCCGAGGTAAGTGGTTCAACCCCTACACTGGACAGTTGGACCTCTCGTCAGTTTACCTCTCGTCCTTGACTTGGGGATGTAAATTACAAGTACCTCTGAAGTCAGACGGGTTCACCTGAGGGTGAGGGACACACTTAATAGGGAAAGCTAATCCACACACAAAATTCAGTCCAGCACTACTAAAAGTAGTGTATGGATTGCGCTTGAGTTCAAAGCAAGTGCTCGCCAAAAAAAAAAATCTAAGATCACTGCTAACTGGCAATAGAAAGTGATGGCAGAAATTGCAAACAAAACTTTAATAATCTCTTATATGTTAATATAGTAATTACTTAGCTGGGCAAAAGGTTGCTAAAGGTTGAGAACACAGTCAATTGTTGTGTGGATGTAGAAAGCATTTTTCCCCTCACTGACTGGAACCAGAAAAAGAGACTGACTATGTAAACTATGGACAGAGGGAATAACAGATTCCATGGGAATCTCCATACATGAAGCCCATAAATGGGCACTCTCCCAATGTTTATACTTCACTCTTCGTCTGTGACCCTTTGAAAATAAAGTTTGTTCATTTACCTCAACATCGCAAGGTACAAGAGAAACTAGATGTGTTGAGATGTCATGTTTCAGACTTCATTATTGTAATGTCAGCACAATGATCTTTTGGTCTGTGTTTTTATTTGCAGCAGACCTTCATTAGACGTGACAGTAGATGGTATCCCAGCAGTGCAGAAAAAAGAAGCCACATGGAGTCTGCAGCTGCCAGCAGTCTTAGTAAAGGAACTGCCATTAAGAAGCTTTCTAAGGTTAGTGTTACATTTTTGGTTTGAATCAACACCATGGGCAAGTCCACAGATGCTCCGTCTCCCTCAGAAAATGTTTTAAAGTACAGATCTGATCGTTCCGGTAATACACTAGTTGTAAATTTGTTGGATTCATCCCTCATATGCTGCATCTTGCTAGATCATCATCACATGTCATGCTTCACCATCTCACATGATCACCAGAGTCGTGGATCAGCTCTGTGTTCTTGTCTTGACCATGCCACTTGGTCAAGCCATCCAGCTTCCCCTTGTTCTTTTCCCTTCAATCTTGCCATTTGTCACCAAGTTCTCTAGTTTACTTCTTCTCATAACATACCCAATAAATCTTGACTGTCTACGTCGTCTAATTTTTCTCATCAGTTTACTGTTTTCATTTGTTTCTTGTATGACTTGCTCATTGGTTTTTCTCTCTGTCCATGGCATTCTTTACATTTTCCTCAGAAACCACATTTCCAATGGCATTAGATGTTTTTCAGCTTGTCTGCTCATTGTCTATTTAATATACTGCTGCTTAGGCTAAAGTAAAAATGATAAAATCTACCCACAAAAGGAATATCCATGGCATGTATGATTCTGATTTACATACATTTGGATCATAAGGAGTTTGTGCACTGTACTGAGATTCTCCTTCTGTGACCAATGGCAGGAAACTTATCATTATGGAGATTTCTATCTGCAAGGTAAGTGATCCTGTGCAAAAACTAAACCAAAAACTAATTCATTGTAAATTCTCCATTATCCAAACAGTTGTTTGTTTCCCCATGACCTATCTGTACACACATTACACCACTGCTGACAATGTTCTGATTTTTATAGCCAACTTCACTGCAAATTTTGTTAACCCGCTGTCTTTTGATCCTTGCCAAATGTCCATAAGTCTTCTCTGATTGTCTGCACCAGTGTGTTAACAGATCATGCACAATATGACAGACATGAAATATAAAACAATAAGTTATCTCTTAATATACTTCAAGTAATTTCAAATGGCTTGGAAAGAGAGAGCTTCCAGTGTAACTGAAAAGTTTTTCTTTTCAACCCACATGTTTGGCATGAGAGAAGCTCTTTATGATTGTGAAATAAACCTGGATAAAACCACTAGTCATATGAGCTAATTTTTTAAAATTGAAGTTTGCTCATTTCTGTAGTTCCCTTTTTACGCTACTGATGTAATAGTTATGACATTAAGCTGACAATAGCAAGATTTCGGTCGAATGAGGGTTACATGTCAGCTATTGACACTTGCTGCGGGAGGCAAGGGCTGGCCACCTGTTTCTCCTTGTACTTGAGCCTACAAAATGTGATGGTCCCAACACTGCATGTACCCACAGTAGGTTCCTGATAATGGTTTTTTTTTTTTTTTTTTTTGTAAATGCTAGACCTAATTCTGTTAAATTATAATTACATTATCAGGGACAGTTGGTGTATCTGAGGGACAGTAAAGAAGGTTGGATCACCGGAACAGTTGTAGATGCTTTTGAGAGTAAAACTACAGTACTCACAGATGATGGTCAGGTAAGTAATTTTTGTTAGAACAATCTCTGTATGCATGTTTTCTGTCTCTTGAGAACAACACTTTCTTCCTATCTGTATGCATGTTTTCTGTCATGTTTGCTTCTTTTCTGTGCTGCCTCAGGTCTTGTATATTTGACATTTCAGGCCAAAAAGATACTGCTGACTTGTTTTTTATCTCAATCTGATACAAATGTAACTTGTAAAGGCAAGGGGTTTCATTTTAGCAGCTGCAGAAATAAGGAAGGAACAGACATAGTAACCATGATGAATAGTGCAAATTATTAGAGCATCAAAAATAAACAGTAATAAGCTTTAGATGTCCCATTCATCACCATCCTTTGGCTCTCCAGTACAGAACTTTGGCCCATAAGTCTAGAGAAATTCCTCTATCATACGCCAGATGTCCTCCCTCTGTTGCTGTTCTTTGTAAATTATCACATCTTTAATCCATCGGCACCGTAGTTTTCTCTTTTCCGCTTTCCTGGTACACCTGCTTCCATAATTATTTTTTACAGACATTTCAAGGGTCATAGGGGTGTCATAATGGAAACGTCAGCAATCAGATGTCAACTCCTCTCCATCCTCAGCAGTGTGCTAAAGTATGGAAGTACTACATCCTGTACAGGATTTTCTCTACCTCCCTCTTCTTCACTAACCCTCAGTAGGTCAGCATGACCGAATGGATAAGAAAGCGTGTTCTTAAACATCCGGTGTGCTGATACCAAGGTAAGGGGTCCAGCCCCTACACCAGATAGTTGGACTAAAATGTTGACCTGTTGTATTCGACTTGGGAATGTAAATTACAAGTACCACTGAAGCCGGAGTGGGTTTGCCTTATGGCGAGGGACACTGGTAATAGGGAAAGCTAATCCACACACAAAATTTAGTCCAGCACTACTGGAAGCATTGTGTATGGACTACTATTGAGTTCAAAGCGAGCAGCGAAAAAAAAAAAAAACCCTCAACTATTCTCGGAAGGATGACTTTTGAGAGGGTGTCATAGTGTGTAAGATTTCCAGTTTTGACAAGACAACAGTGGTTCTTTATGTCCTACATAATATTTACTGTGCCCTAGCTGGTATAAGAAGAAAGGAACAAGCTGATAGGCTTGCAAGCTGGGTTACTGTGGAAAATGGATCAGCAATGGACTTGGCTGGTAAAGTGAAGGCCGTTAGAGAGGCAGGGAGATTAAATGAATCAAATGACTGCGAATACGCAACCTTGACCAAACTGTGAAAACATAACATCAAAAGAGGTGAAGCTAGACAAGAGCACTATGCAGGATCCCAAAGAAGAATAGTCAACCAACACGAAACTGGTGTTATTGACCACTATGACTTGAGGGAGATGCTGAGGAGGGGAACCAAGCACTTAGAGGCTGAATGCTTTGATGTGCAGTGAGGATAATCTGATGACTGACTGACTTTCTCTCTACCGTAGGCATTTGTTTTTGTATTTCCATAAAGCATTTGTATTCTAAAGCTTGGATTGTCCGTTATGTTTCTGCAGGGAGAGAAAAATAAAAACACACACTATATGACACACATCTCTGTTGTGAAGTTTTTAGTCACATATACAGCTTTCATGTATTTATTTATGTTTATACATGCAGTTTTGTGTGTGTATGCTTTTTAAAAGGGGGTGAGTGTGTGTCAGTGCAATGTTTCTGTCACACTGCTTGCAGAATTAACAGTGCTTTTCAAGTAGAGAGGTTGGTGCATTAGTGTAGTTGATAGGGAGCTACGCTGACAATGTCATGGGCTTGGTCGGATGAGGGTTTGATGCCTGCGTTAATCATTTGCTAGCAGAGGGGAGGACGACCACCTTTTGCTCTGTGTTTTCAGGCCTACAAAATGTCACAGCCTTATCACATCACTGGCTCACAGTAGGTTCCTATTTTGGGACGGTTTGTATATTTTCTTCAAGTAAAGATAAAGGGAGAAGACATGGGTGAGAGGTTACGTATTTGCCTAAGGTTCAGTATGTACAGGATTTGAATCCCAACATAGGGCTTGGCATGTTTACAAGAATCATGGCTGTTTAATGGCAGCACACATCTCCCTGTTTCATTGCTGTCTAAGGACAGCACACATCTCCCTGTTTCATTGCTGTCTAATGACAGCACACATCTCCCTGTTTCATTGCTGTCTAATGACAGCACACATCTCCCTGTTCTCTTGGGTAGTAAGGTCAAATAGCTAGTCTTATCGGATAAGGGTTAAAAAAAAAAAAAAAAGCAAGGTGCCATGTGCAAGTTGTGGATGTGTAAAAATCCCACAGCCGTTGGAAGTCACACAGATTGGGTTGTAAGGTCACTGCCCTGTGAACATTGTTAGCACAGGAAAACTTCTCATGGGTTCATAGCGCCTGTTACCTTGGAAGAAATCTGTCTAGAGGACGCAGATATTATACACACTCAAGCTGAAGTTGAATACACTGACTGCTGTCGTGCATATCCAGGTGGTATACACTTCCCTCAAAAGATGATTACATTTGGTGCTGCAGTCTCTGTCTAAGTCAAAGAGAAAAAAGTGAATTCTAACCTGAAAGTGTATTAGACAAAGCAGCTAATGGCACCTTGCCGTTTTGACAGACATAGTTATTGTCCTTTTTAAAAAAGGCATAATAACGTCTCCATAGCACAAAGCTTGAGATGAATTGTAGAGACCATGTGTTGCCCATACAGCATGATTGATCTTTCTGCTTGCCTAGTTTACTCCAGAGGAAAAGTAACACCAATTCATCTGGAACAAGACAAGCTGCAAAAGCTGCTGGATCAGTAATGCAATGCTTTAACATTCTGCCTATCAGAGCTTCGATCATAGACCAGTTGCCAGCCAAGGCTTAGGGTCTCCTCTGCCCTGCCATGACATTTAATCTTTAGGTTGCATTTCCTTGCACCAGGGTAGGGCTTTTACCCTCCCAATTGTGCCCCTCCACCTGAAGGTGTTGAAGTGTTAGATTTGGGGAGCGCCACCCAACAGAAAGCAGGTAGTACCGTCTACTGTCATACGGTAGCTCAGTCATATCTGACTAAGACCTGACTGAAATAAAAAGCAGTAACATTTTAGAGTTACACAATATTTTCAGTTATATTTGTGGCAGGGAAGTGTCTGTTTTAGCAGATAGAGATCTTTGCTGTGGTAAATTTTTTTTTAAACTTTAAAAATGGGATTTTATTTTCTGTGCAGACTTTATCTGCCCATACCCGTGATGTAAATTTGAGGCCAGAAGACTACAACTTCATAGACTGCTCCAAACTGACAGAAGTGACCCCAATAAATGAAGCAACAGGTATCCATTGTTTTTTTCCAGATTTGTGGTTTATGATAGTTAGTCATCACTTCGGGGTCTCCGTAGCAGAGGGGTCAAGCCATCTACCTCAGTCTGAAGGTCGTGGGTCTGTTTTTGAACTGCATTGTTCAGACCATAAGTGCAATTTTTAAAAATTCAGAGAATGCCCTCCCCCTTCGCTCTCTCTCTCTCTCGTTCCCCTCTCTGTCTGTCTGTCAGTCACTCTGTTTCTCTCTCTCTCTCTCTCTCTCTCTCTCTCTCTCTCTCTCTCTCTCTCTCTCTCTCTCTCTCTCTCTCTCTCTCTCTCTCTCTCTCTCTCTCTCTCTTTCATGTGCATGCGTTCATGTGTATGTGTGAGAGAGTGTGATTGAGAGAGTGAGTGTGTGTGTGTGTGTGAAGGATTGTGTGTTAGAGAGTGAGACAGTGGGAGAGTTGATGTGTTAGTGTGTGTGTGTGTGAGCGCGCGCATGCGTGTGAGTGTGTGTATATGAAAGAATACACAGAGAGAGAGAGAGAGAGAGAGCAGATGCATGTCATGTAACACGCATGTTATGTAACACGCGAATCCATTGTTTGTGTATTCTCATCTGTCATATTATCAGTTAAATACCATTTGATTTTATCATGCATAATATAAACTCATGTTCATTACTGTAGTTTGAGTGAGTGAGTCAGTGAGTGTGAATGAGAGACAGAACGAGTGAGAGTGAATGAGTGAGCGGGAGAGTGAATGAGTGAGCGGGAGAGTGAATGAGTGAATGGGAAAGTGAATGAGTGAGCGGGAGAGTGAATGAGTGAGCGTGAGAGTGAATGCGTGAGAGTGAATGAATGAGCGGAAGAGTGTGTGTGTGTGTGTGAGAGAGAGAGAGAGCATCACTATTTTTACGTCACATACATTTTATGTACACATTTTTCTCCATGTTTAAGATTTTTATGAGACTGCTCATGACAAGTGTCAGTGTATGTGTGTGAGTAAAGTGTGGGAGTTTCAATACTAACGTGAGACATTTTGTATGTGTCTAGATGTGAGGAAGTGTGAGTGTATGTGGAGGATGTGTGTGAGTGTGGGGATATGTGTAGGTGGGAGATGTGTGGGTGGGGGTATGCATTTGGATGGGTTGGGGTGTGTGGGGTTTGGTGGGTAGTGGTATTTGTGGGTGTTGGTGGGATGTGTGGATGGATGTGAGGGGGTGAAAGTAGGGGTGTTGGAATGGGTGTGGAGGATATGTGTATTGGACGGATGCAGGGGATGTGTGTTTATGTGGGTGGAGATGTGTGGATGGTTTGAGGAAGTATGTGTGGGAGGCGGGGTTGTATGGGTAGGGGATTGTGTTGGGTGGATTTGGGATGGAAGGGCGGGTGGGGAGAAGTGTATGGTGTGTTTATTTTTCTTCCTATGTAAATGTATAATGCTCTTGATGAACGAAAGACGAGTGATTGGAAGGGCCGAATGTAAGACGGGCCTGCGCGCCCAATTTGTGACCCTAATAAAGTTGATTTGATTTGATTTGATTTGATTTTCTTTCTCTCTCTCTCTCTTACCCAGCTGGTCAACCCAGTTTAGGAACATGGGTATCATCAATCTTTCTTTTGCTCTTCTGCTTTTCTGAGCAGGAAAAGTGACAATGTGAAGAGTTCTGGTTATCCTACTCCTACTTCATTATACCAGTATGGTAATATTACATGCAGTTTACTCTATGCTGTTATCAGTTCAGGATTCTTTTTTAGTTGCCCTTGTATGTTCACTTTCAGCTTTTCCCAATGATATATAACTTTAAACAAGGATCAAGGCCAGTTACTTACTCAAACTATTGTACAGAATCAGAGTTTTTGGCCGACACTCAAAACTCTGAGGAAAGGCCAGACGGATACATAATCACACTGCTATTTGTACCATTAGTACTGGGACTATTCGTTGGCTGTTGAAGATGAGGACAGAGCACATGTGGGAATGTCCTGAGTGCTGGGATGTCAGTTCTTGACTCAACTCATCTACTGTACAAATTTCTTAAATTCAGATGAGGTTTTATCTGTAATGTCAAGTTAAATGTCTTGTGATTTTTCTTTCAACAGTCTGTTTTTTTAAATATTGAATGTTTCACCTGTTGTGAATAAAGTAATGTCTTTTTAATTAACAGATTCATTGTTTTGTTCCCCCTGCAGTACTGGAGTGTCTTCACCAACGGTTCTTAAAGAACATTTACTACACATCTGCTGGCACCACTATAGTCGCTGTGAATCCCTTCAAAGAGCTTCCAGAGCTCTATGACGTTAACAGGATTGAGGAATATCACCAGCATAACGAGGTTTGTTTGCCTGAAATAGTGAAATGGTTTGGACAGATACATTCACTAGCATAAAGAAGTTTGTTTGCCTGAAATAGTGAAACGGTTTGGACAGATACATTCACCAGCATCAAGAGATTTGTTTGCCTGAAATAGTGAAATGATTTGGACAGTTGAATTCACCAGCATCAAGACGTTTGTTTGCTTGAAATTGTGAAACGGTTTGGACAGTTACATTCACCAGCATAAAAAGTTTTATTTGCCTGAAATAGTGAAACGGTTTGGACAGTTAAATTCACCAGCATAAAGAGGTTTGTTTCCCTGAAATAGTGAATCAGGTCTGGACAATTAAAACAAAAAGACTTTAAAGTAATGCAATAATGAAGGTTATTACCAGCACAAGATTATTAGCCACCAGCACAAGACAATTAGCCACTGGCGCAAGGCGATTAGCCACCGGCACAAGGCAATTAGCCACCGGTACAAGACGATTAGCCACCAACACAAGACAATTAGCCACCGGCACTAGACGATTAGCCACCAGCACTAGATGATTAGCCACCAGCACTAGATGATTAGCCACCAGCACAAGACAATTAGCCACCAGCACAAGACTATTAGCCACCAGCACAAGACGATTAGCCACCAGCACAAGACGATTAGCCACCAGCATAAGATGATTAGCCACCAGCACAAGACGATTAGCCACCAGCATAAGATGATAGCCACCAGCACAAGACGATTAGCCACCGGCACAAGACAATTAGCCACCGGCACAAGACGATTAACCACCAGCACAAGACAATTAGCCACCAGCACAAGATGATTAGCCACCAGCATAAGACAGTTACCACTTTATGGACAGACCAGTACAAATCATTATTCTGCGCCTCAGTACAGGACACAATAGATTGTGCAAGCACATGTATTAAAAAATTCAAGATTGGCGAATTGCACAATTCTGCACATGAGGTTTGGCACCACAGACATCAGGTCACATACTCCAAGACTGCCCAAAATATGATATACCTAGGCAAACCTTTGGCCCAGAGAAACAAAAGTGGAAGATAAACTCTATGGACCACTGAGTGAGCTAACAAAGACAGTGACATTTATACAAGAGACACACATTTCAAACGAACAAAAGAAGAAAAAGATGATGAAGGCTATCATGGGTTGATCACAGCCTAAGACATGAACAAGCCATAAAGATAGTTCTAGTATGCAAAATTTGTGGAAATGAAGAAGGGTTGACAGAGAAAAACATTTATACACAAATCTATCAATACAGACAAATATTGAATTGAAGAGACCTGCTCAAGTTGAGCAGTTGTAGAGTTGAAAGATGAGAAAACTATCAGCCCATCGGCTGACATTTTTAATGATGGTGATGAAGAGCTTGAAATGTTATTTTTAAAAGGTGTTGAGGGAAGAAGTATTTAAGGTTAAAGGCCATTCCCATTGAAGGTTAAAGGCCATTTCTTGGCAGACACTGCCATAGGGCCAGCGCCTTGCAAAGGGATCACACACGCAATTTGTAACCCCACATACCATGTTTGTAAAACACAGCTGTGGGTGATTTGGAAGCAGGCCATCTTGTGTTGATTTTTGAATAATGGTATGAGCTTTAGTTGTTCAGAAAGTAATGGCAGATTAGTTGTTCAGAAAGTAATGGCAGATTAGTTGTTCAGAAAGTAATGGCAGACTACTGAACGTAAACTTGCCCCAAAAAATGCTGGGGTTTTGGCTGCTATATACTATAAAGGATATGCTGTAAACTATCATCTACTGCCTATAGTACCTTGTGGAAAGGGGGGGGGGTCTTGAGCCTGAGGAATTAAGGCCAGCTGGCTAGTGCACGAACTGTGCAGGTTTTTTTTCATTTTTACTCCGACAAGAAAATCCACACCTTACCGAGGATTCGAACCCGGGCTTGCTGAAGGAGAACTCAGCGTTATAGCCACTTGGCCAGCCGCTCCTCAAAGGATACGCAACTAACTAAAAACTGTCATAGGTGTGAGAAGTATGAGTCATCGCATATAATAGCTCCTGGCATAATGACATAGCCAACCAGTTCCATTCCTTGTTGCCTTTGATTTCAGCTTCCAGAAGGTAGGTCAGCATGGCCAATTAGATAAGAACACATGTTCTTAAACATTCATTGTGCTGATGCTGAGGTAAGGGGTTCAACCCATACATTGGGCAGTTCGACTAAAATGTTGACCTATCTTCCTTGACTTTGGGGACATAAATTACAAGTACCTCTGAAGTCAGAGCGGGTTCACTCTATGGCGAAGGACTCTGTTAATAGGGAAAGCTAATCCACATGCAAAATTCAGTCCAGCACTACCGGAAGTAGTGTGTATGGACTAAGCTTGAGTTCAGCATGCAAGCGCAAACATAAAGCTTTCCGAAAATTCTGACAATTATCCAGTACCCTTTATATCCATTTCACAAACACTAAAGACAATTCAAGCTTTTCAACTAAAATATTGCAGGAACATTCTTAGAGTACAGTGCATCAAGATTATGTACAGCAGTTTGTCATTGTTTTCTGAATGACTAACTATTCATACCATTGTTAAAAATCAACTCAAGACGGCCTGCTTACAAATCTCCTGCAACTGACCCTGAACGTGGTATGCGGGATTGCGAATTATGTCCGCTACCCCTTTCACCACAGATGCACAATTGTAGTAACATAAGTCACTTTAGAATGATGGTTAAATTACTGTCGTTGCAGGCACTTAGTCCACACATTTATCTGATTGCTGAGAATGCATACACGTCAATGGTCAGGGGACTTGGCAAGATCAACCAGAGCATTGTTGTCAGTGGAGAGAGCGGTGCTGGAAAGGTGAGTTAAATATACAGCTCCAAAGAGATGAGATGGAAGGGATCTGGCAAAATTATAACCGACAAACACACAATAATTTATTCTGGAGGGACACACATGAAAAGGTGTAGGAATAATATTTGATGAAAATACAGCCAAATCTATGGACTGGATACTGGTGCATTTCAGATAGAGTTATAATGGTCAAAATCAAAGGCAAACCAATAGATATAAATATTATACAAGTATATGCCACCAACAACAAACAGGTAGTGATGAAGATATACAAAACTTTTACGATGAAGTTGAAATGGCAATAGCCCAAATTGGATCACAAGAAATAAAAATAATACTGGGGGATTTTAATGCAAAGTAGGAAAGGGAAAAATAGAGGATATAGTGGGGAATTACGGTTTAGGTACAAGAAATGAAAGAGGAGAGAAACTAATAGAATGGGCAATATTAATGATATGATAATTGGAAACACATGGTTTAAACACCATAAAAGACGACTATACACATGGAAAAGCCCTGATATGAAAATACGCAACCAAATTGACTACATACTTATTAATAAAAGATTTAGAAATGCATTAATTAATGTAAAGACAATGCCTGGTGCTGACGGTAACAGTGATCATGTACCACTATGTGGACAAATAAAAGTAAGATTAAAGAGAGGGGAAAAAATGGTTAAAAACTTGAGACTTAATAAAGAGGTTCTGAAAGTAGATAAAGAAATTCAAGAACAATACAGAGTGACTGTGAAAAATAGGTACAATGCAATAGCTAAAATACAGAGTATAGATGAACAATGGGAAATGTTAAGGGACTCCATTCATCAAACTAGCTGTCGTGTGTATTAGTCGTATTAGTTACTTGTTCTTCTTTACCACTTTAGTGTCGTCCCTGGAGTGAAGAGAATCGACACCCACATTTGTTTTTAATTCAATATCTCTATTCTGGAGAAATCCAGCAGACTCTGTCCACACACTCCCTCAATCTGAAGACACCTTCCTCTCACTCTTACTCACCCCTGGATCATGCCCCCTCTCATTCTTCCCCAACATAACATACTTGACAACTCTCGCTTCAACAAATAAAAACAAGAAATTTATTAAAGCAACGAGTATATGTAGGAGAAGTGTGTGTGTGTATAAGGTGTAGAATGTGTGACGTGTATTCTAATGGTAGACCAGTGATTTAGAAGCAAAGTCTGTAACATCATAGTGCTTAGCACACAACAGCACCATTTTTTCCGGATAGTGAACTTCACCCAGAAGATGACGACTTTCTCCAATCACTCGAACAAACAGGATGCTGGTAATCCGATAGACACTGTTGATCTTGGTCTTCACTTTACTACACGGTGAAGTTACTCTGTTTCCTAATATTTGTTTGAACTGATAGTCTTCCAATTAACTGAAATGTCACTTGGGGAAACTCTACTGTTTATTAGTTTCTGGTTATAACATTTTCCCCTCTTTTAGAACACAACCTATTAATGTTTGTTAGGTAGATGTGTATATAGATATATATATATGTCCTTAGTATGCGAGTTATTAATCTTCGGTGATGAAGCTTATCACTCATTAAACACACCACTTCTGTTCATACAATTTCACTCAGCAGAAGCCAGGTTCCCGCAAACCAACTTGGGTATAAGCCCTGTGTAGCAGCCTCTCAGCAACCTCTGTCTTCAGATGCTGAGCCATCGTTGTGTCAAACTTTGAAACTGCTTCTTCGTAGTAAACCCTCTCACACTCACGTGGAACACTCAAGGGGAACTGTACATGGAACCTGTAGAGGAGATAACATCATGGTGAGGGCAACTCAGTCCTGGCCAGAATTAGGCAAGTGTAGGCCAATAACAGCACTCAGATCTATAACAGAGATCCGATCTCTGTCATACGGCCAAATAACTCAATCATATGATCTGAGACATGGCAACACCAGGAAAGAATAAAGGAACGGGTAGAAACCCAGCAGATGCCCTACTGGAAGATCCTACCATTACACATTCCCCTCCTCCCTCTCAACCATCCTTAATCTCTCTAATTATTATTCCACTGCATTGTCCTCAACTTCCTGAGTAAAATTATATATAACACAAGCTAATTGAAGCCACACAATAGAATACTAGTGCCGACGCTCCTATGATACTTTCTAGCACCGCACTTATAGAACATTCTATCACTAATCATAATACATTATATCACTGCACCTATAATACATTATATCACCGCACAGTACTGTACTCTATTCCTAATCATACTCTTAAGTTAGATATAATTAATTGCCTACCATATGTCTATTCCTGTTGTTACTCGAGAAACTAGGCAATCCAATTGGATCTATGTCCGCAGATAACTATCATTACTAAGATAGGCTAGTCCCTCTAATATAACACAACTCGGAATTATCCCCCAATTCTAACACCTCAGAATGTTTTCTTCGACTCCATCCACCTGTTTACTGCACTGGGTTTTATATGGGTGCTTGAGTGAGTCACCAGAAAGTCCAGACGCCAATCAGTCCAGAATCTGGCTTTGTCCTCCTGTTTCCAGACTAACCAAAGTCAATTAGCTGTCAAGTTTCCTTTTCATCTGGGGAGTTCTTTGTCTCATCCAACAAATATCTGGGTTGTCTGTAAGCCAGAGACCTTTCTCCCATTACAGAATCCTTCTGACCTCTAGCAGGCATTCTGTCTATCACTTGCAACGGCCAACTTCCGTTTTGTAGACAAATGTTGCCAATACACACCTCTCGAACAACATCCTGTCATCAAACTATCGACTGTGTGTAGACAACTCTACGTGACTCCCTTTGATCTCATACACACTGTTGACCAGGTGTCGAGAATCTGTACCGACGTATTTCCCTCAGTTTGTTCACCATAAAAGAGTCAATTGTGTTAGCAAAATAATGTCGGGCCTGGTTGTCATCGATCGACTGACAAGTTTATTTATCCTGTGACACTAGCAAAGAAATATTACCGGAGAGAAGCTAAGAAAAAATGGATGAATGAAGAAATCTTAAGGTTGATGGACAAAAGGAAACAGAATAAAAATGACAAACAAGAGTATGCTAAGATAAATAAAGAAATAAGAGATAAATGTGTGAAGGCAAAAAAAAGTTGGTTAAATGAGCAATGCAGAAAAATTGAATTAAATTCCATTAAAGATCAAAAAAGTATGTACAGACAAATCAGCGAGCTCACAGGAAGAAAAATAAGAATAAATACAGGGTGTTTGAAATCAAAAACAGGACAGACTTTATTGGAGGAAGGTGCTATAATGAAGAAGTGGAATGAGTATATAAGAGAATTATATAATGGAGAAAGGGAAGAATTAACAGAAGAAAGTAACTTAGAAGGCCCACCTATTCTAAAAGAAGAAGTCGCTGATGCTATGAAACATATGAAGAAAGGAAAAACAGCTGGGCCAGATGAAATCACAATAGAAGAATTAGAAGTGTTGGGAGAATTTGGAGTAGATATATTAACCAAAATGTTGAATGATATTTACAGTAGTGGATATTTACCCAGTAATATGCTGAAATCTGTATTTATAGCTATACCAAAAAGACCAGGAGCAATTGATTGTGAAGATTTTCGTACAATTAACCTCATAAACCATGTCACTAAGCTTCTACTCAGAATTATAATGAGAAGAACAAGAAAGAAAATAAAAATGGAAATTAGTGAAGAACAGTATGGATTTGTGGAAGGAAAGGGTACAAACAATGCAATATATATATTACGAACACTAATAGAAAGATCAATAGAGAAACAAAGAGACATATATTTATGCTTCATAGATTATACTAAGGCATTTGATAAAGTAAAACATGATGAGCTGATTAAAATGTTGGAAGATATCAACATTGATGGGAAAGATTTAAGAATAATAAAGAATATATACTGGAACCAAGTAGCAGCAATTAAAATGGGAAATAAAGAGGGTAGTTACGAACAGATAAAGCTAGGAGTACGACAGGGGTGTGTCTTGTCACCCGATCTCTTCTCCCTGTATAGCGAAGTAATAATGAGAGAGATCAAAGAGAAGCCAGGAATACTAATCGGAGGATATAATATAAACAATATACGCTATGCAGATGACACAGTATTGGTAGCGGATAATGCAACAGACCTACAACAATTGTTGGACATTGTAGTAACAGAGAGTGCACAGAAAGGACTGTCCTTGAATATCAAGAAAACAGTAACAATGGTGATATCAAAGAAAATGGGGACGCCAAAATGTGACATAGAAATAGAAGGGGAAATTCTCAACCAAGTGGATAATTTTAAATACCTAGGGGCACTTATAACATCAGATGGAAGATGTACAAAAGAGATTAAGAGCAGAATAGGGCAGGCAAAGACAGCATTTCAGAAAATGAAGAGTATCTTATGCAATAAGTCGCTATCAATGAATGTAAGAAAGAGAGTACTAAAATGCTATATAGAACCAGTTTTGCTGTATGGCAGTGAATCTTGGAATGTAAATGAACAAATTAGGAAGAACTTAGAAGCAACAGAGATGTTGTTTTTGAGACGAATGTTGCGAATTCCTTGGACTGCCAGAGTAACTAACAACGATTGCCTGAAAGAGGCTAATGAAACTAGAACACTATATACAACAATAAGAAAGAGACAAACATCTTTCTTTGGTCATGTGATGAGAAGAGAGGCATTGGAGAACATCGTGACAACTGGAAAGATCGAGGGGAAGAGAGGCAGACCAAGAGAAATGATGCTGGATGGATTGAGACGGTGGCATGGAGGAATATCAGCAGCAGAGTTGATCCAGAACACCAAAGACCGAGATCTGTGGAGAGCCATGAACGCCTACGCCAGCCGGCACGGCACTTGATGATAATGAAAGACATAGCTGCAGAAGGCAAGGATAAACCACCACATTCTTCTTCCTATTACAGCATAAGATCACAACCAACTTATGCCACGCCATTGTAACTTTTGCTATCTCCTGCAGCTAGATCCATTTCCTTCCCATATTATTCACCTGAGTATAATTCACTTCTTCATGTAGTTTAAGGTCTCCTTCTATTTATTTTACCTTTTCTGTTCCAGTGAAATGACATTCTATTAAAACTATTTTCAGGTTTTCTCAATGTGTATCCATTAATTTCCCATAAATAAATGTATAGTTAGTCAGATGGTGTATGGTTAGTCAGATGGTGTGGATAAATGTATGGTCAGTCAGTATGGTGGAGTGACATGATGAAAATAAGCACCATGCAAGTCTATGGACTAAGCAGTCTGACATGATATCGGTGAATTGAATTGAATTGATCTTTATTTTCAAAGGGTAACAAATTGGGCACGTAGGCCCGTCTTAATTCGGCCCTTCCAATCACTCATCTTTCGTTCATCAACAGTGCATGATGCATTCACATTGGAAAAAAACATTGTCAAATGAATGTTGTAAGCATAAACAATGCATATTCTCACGTTATGTGACACATTCTCCCTCCCACACACACATCCCGCACCAACACACACACACACACATCCCTCACCTACTCACACATCACCCACCCATACTCACACATCCCCAACCAACCACACACCCCCACTCATCCCTCCACCCACTCACAGATCCTGCCACTAACCCAGACATCTCACACCCACCCACACACACATCCCTCACCCACCCACACACATCTTTCCACTCACTCACACATACCCCAATCCACTCAAGCTCACCCACCCACACATGCTCCACACACCCTCCAACCACACTCACATCCCGCACCAACACACATATCCCTCACCCACTCGCACATCAACCACCCATACCCACACATCTTTCCATTCACACACACATTTCCCCGCCCACCCACACATTTCACAACCACCCATTTCACAAACACCCACACACCTAACAACCACACACACATCCCCCACTGACACACATTCCCCCACCAACACACATATCTCCCACGCAAACACATCCCCCACACACACATCCTCCCCCTACCAACACCCACATATCCCCCACCCACCAACACCCACACATCCCACTACCTACCAACACCCATGCGGTGAGTAAAGTCAAGGACCCTTTTTACACCATGAAGTGTAATGGGTATATGGTGACAGCCCATGTTTTTAGACATATTGAAAATCATATTAATAATCTGAGTTCAACCTGCAGCAGATACAATATGAGTATAAATACAGCCAAAACCGAAGTAATGCAAGTTAGCAGATCGCAGGGCCCACTAAGTATACAGATAAATAACACAACTCTGAAACAAGTTAAAGAATTCAAATATCTTGGAAGTATGATCACAGAAGATGGCAGATTGGACAGAGAAAGAAAAATCAGATGTCAAAAAGCTAGTGCACTTACATATCAACTATACCCATGCCCGCGAAACGACAGATAATAAACAGCATATTCACACTAACCCTATGCTACTAATCTCAAACTTGGACTTTATCCAAATCACACTTTCGCAAAATCAACACCTGTGAGATGAGATGCCTGAAGAGAGCTGCCAACTTAACAATCCGAGACCGAGTAAGAAATGCTGTTATTAGACAGACAGTGGGATCAACACCTTGTGCCACATTTATTGAAAGACAGAAGATCAAGTGGTTTGACCATGTCGTTAGAATGCAACACCAGCAATTACCATCACTGGCCTTACATCAAAGATCATCTGCAACGAGACCAAGAAGAAAATGGATTGACGACATCAACGACATTGTACAATCACACGGAATGACACTATCCAGGCACCGCCCATCGGGCGCTGGAGTACAAATTATTCCTCCCCATGATGCTTGACGGCAGAAGTGGAAGATGATAATGACGGGCAATGTGATCAGTATCATGGCAGCCACCTTTACTTCCCACAAAGCCATCTGGTACCCAGTTTAAGCTGAGTCCGCCTGCAAGTCCAGGACCATTTTAAAAAAAACTCCCTGCCTTGAGGGGAGGGGGTTCAAACACACAACCTTGGACTGGCAGTCAAGTGTGCTAGCCATGGTGTTATTGTGGCTCCCACGGTAAGGATCTATTTCACACCATGAGGTGTGACAGAAGGTGGGATACTTATCTCAGAATCCCCGGCTGTGATGCTAGCCTAACTACTTACACTAATAGTATCACTGGTTACTATCACTGCCTGGGATTCTGACGGTAAGTAGCACATTTTGTTAATTTTATTATCATTGTTGTAATTTGTTTTCATCTTTCCATTCTTCTCAATCAGTTATTATTCCTTAATGTAGTGACTTCACCATGTTTATATGTTATGTTTTGTGTATTTGTTTGCTGATGAAGGCTAGCCACCACAACATGCTGTTTTCTGTAATTGTGTTCTGTACAGCTGCATTATTTTGTGTTGTTTTATATTGTTTTATTCCTTAGAAAATATTTCACAGTGATAGCACAAACTGTTTATTACGATAAAAGTATCTCTTTAAAACTAAATTATGCTGTAAAGCTTTGAAAGCTCAAACATTAATCACTCCTCTGATGTGACTCCACCTTGAAGAGGTAGAGGGGGTTGCGTGTTCAATGACCCCGAGAGCTATGTCGACAGTAGTACAGCTTGTCGTAGGGTCGCCTATGACAGACAGGTCACAGCATAGGAAGGAGATGAAGAGAGACACAAACCTGCTGCCTTGCAGGTAGACTGGTCAGTCAAAGGTTAGGGGAAAAAACATGAACAAATACTTGTAGAAGTTGGATGTACTGAGCCATAGGTTGACGAAACTGCAGCGCAATTCATCATTATTGGCTGTAAATAAGTGACACCCATCCCAGTGTCCAGGGTAAACCCATAGCCGCTTCATCTCCAACAGCAGATATTTACATTGTATAGATACTGTTGGTGTGGCATATTAATTATATGTGTGTCTGAGCCATCTTCTCATGTGCTACCTCCATAACTTCAGCAAAATCCATGTTTGACTCCAATCTTCTTCTTCCTTCAACCGGAAGATTTGTTTTGGATGTAATTGCATTGTGCCTGTTTACAGCAGAGCTGTGATATGTGTGCCTTTTGGCCGACTTCTTCATTCATTTGCTGACCAGGTTAACCTTCCCAGAGGTCCAGTCTCGCAAATAACATATACTTCTTCATACACTTTCAGATGTCAACATGAATAAATCCGTAGAAAGCAGCAGTTAACTTGAGCTTGTTGGTATCTCCTTAGTCCTTAAATGGAGTGGACGTAGACCATAATAGTTTCTCTGTTCTGCATATGCTTGGTATGCCTGCAATAAATAATTAGCTGTCGTACTGGTTCCAGAGTTCATTCATCTGTATACCCACCGTTAGTTTAATAGAGACATGTGGTATATATTTTAAAATGTTATATGCAGATTAGTATCTTAACAATGAATATTTGGATATATGAATGTACCCAATGAATGATCTTATTTTTTCACACAGACTGTCTCTGCAAAACATCTACTGAGGTATTTAACAATTGTGTCAAGCCCTGAACAGGATGCCAGGTACGTGTTTTTGTTGTTCGCGGTAAATTTGTGTGCATCCTTTAGCAATTAAGCTGACTCATCAATTCTTGGAAAATTTAACATATTAAACTGTATTTGGGGGTTTGTGCTTCTTGTAAGGCAATAAAATGTTTGTGTGTGCTTTCTTTTCTTGTCACCAGTTTGAAATGTGCTCCCGGAAGTGCCATCGAAAGAAGAGTCCTGGACTCTAATCCCATACTTGAAGCATTTGGCAAGTATATTGTTACGCTGTTTTGGTTTCATAGTGTGTCTGTCTGTTATTGTTTTCCTTTGTCAGGGCAAATGTGTCCAAAGTTCACTGAAGTATGTCCAAGAGGAGCTGTGATGGTAGTGTGGTTAGGATGCTCATTTACCAATCCAAGGTTGAGTTCCCATCATTAGTAGGACCATATCTCTGGCCAACATCAAAGGTCAGATGATTGATTTCATTGCTCCGGGATTTACCTAATCTAGCTTGAATGCAGAATACCAAACTGCCTGTTGAGAGCATCCTACAAAACAGGAACTTTGTAGCTCCAGTGATGACCTGGTCTCCAGAAAAATTGCACTTGTGGTCTGAACGGCATGTTCCAGAAATGAATCATAGCCTTCAGAGCATGAGACAGATGACTTGACCATTTCACTGTGGAGACCCCCTTTTCTCAGCCTGGATAATAGCATGCAGTGGTTTGAATTATTACAGGAATCCTTGTTTAGGACTGTTGCTTTCCTGCTTGTGCCTGGTCACACTCATGCAAGTTCTAGAAATATTTGTGTGTGTATATATTGTAAGTTAGATGTATAGTGTTTCTGTATGTTGTAAGGTTCTAGGTGTATAGTGTTTTATGTATGTCACAAAGTTCTAGAAGTATAGTGTTTCTGTATGTTGTATGTTTCTGGTGTTTCCATTCATCTCATCTCTAACTATTAAAATCACTGGTCTGAAATATAAATGCAATTTCACTGACTCATTATGATACCAGGAAATGCTGCTACACCCAGGAATGAGAACAGCTCCAGGTTTGGAAAGTTTATTCAGCTTCAGTTTCATAGGTAAGCTTCAAAACATGTGCCGTTTTCATGTCTACTCTTTGATTAGCGTTTCTGTATGTTGTAAGTTCTAGAAATATTTATGTATGTTGTAAGTTTTTGATGTATAGTGTTTATACATATTGTAAGCTCTTGACATGTAGTATTTCTGTATGTTGTAAGTTCTAAATGTATAGTGTTTTTTTTTTTTTGTTATAAGTTCTAGATGTGTAGTATTATTTATTATAAGGGCTGTGTTGTTAAATTGCAGATATGCAATGTTGGTGTCTGTTAAATTCTAGATGTTCAATGCTGATATGTTGTTACAATCTAGATGTGCCCTATTGGTATATGTTGTTCAATTCTAGACGTCCAATGTTGATATATGTTGTTAAATTCTAGATGTGCAATGTTGATATATGTTGTTAAATTCTAGATGTGCAATGTTGATATATGTTGTTCAATTCTAAATGTGCATTTTTGTATATGTTGTTCAATTCTAGGTGTGCAATGTTGGTATATGTTGTTCAATTCTAGATGTGCAATGTTGGTGTATGTTGTTCAATTCTAGATGTGCAATGTTGGTATATGTTGTTCAATTCTAGATGTGCAATGTTGGTATATGTTGTTCAATTCTAGATGTGCAATGTTGGTGTATGTTGTTCAATTCTAGATGTGCAATGTTGGTATATGTTGTTCAATTCTAGGTGTGCAATGTTGATATATGTTGTTACAATCTAGATGTGCCCTATTGGTATATGTTGTTCAATTCTAGACGTCCAATGTTGATATATGTTGTTAAATTCTAGATGTGCAATGTTGATATATGTTGTTAAATTCTAGATGTGCAATGTTGATATATGTTGTTCAATTCTAAATGTGCATTTTTGTATATGTTGTTCAATTATAGGTGTGCAATGTTGGTATATGTTGTTAAATTCTAGATGTGCAATGTTGGTGTATGTTGTTCAATTCTAGATGTGCAATGTTGGTATATGTTGTTCAATTCTAGGTGTGCAATGTTGGTGTATGTTGTTCAATTCTAGATGTGCAATGTTGGTATATGTTGTTCAATTCTAGGTGTGCAATGTTGGTATATGTTGTTCAATTCTAGATGTGCAATGTTGGTATATGTTGTTCAATTCTAGGTGTGCAATGTTGGTATATGTTGTTCAATTCTAGATGTGCAATATTGGTATATGTTGTTCAATTCTAGGTGTGCAATGTTGGTATATGTTGTTCAATTCTAGATGTGCAATGTTGATATATGTTGTTCAATTCTAGGTGTGCAATGTTGGTATATGTTGTTACAATCCTAGATGTGCAATGTTGGTGTATGTTGTTCAATTCTAGATGTGCAATGTTGGTATATGTTGTTACAATCTAGATGTGCCCTGTTGGTATATGTTGTTCAATTCTAGATGTGCAATGTTGGTATATGTTGTTACAATCTAGATGTGCAATGTTGATGTATGTTGTTACAATCTAGATGTGCAATGTTGATATATGTTGTTCAATTCTAGGTGTGCAATGTTGGTATATGTTGTTCAATTCTAGATGTGCCCTGTTGGTATATGTTGTTACAATCTAGATGTGCCCTGTTGGTATATGTTGTTACAATCTAGATGTGCCCTGTTGGTATATGTTGTTCAATTCTAGATGTGCGGTTCAAGTCACACCAATGACTTATGAGAGTATGGAGCCGGTCGCTCAGAAAGTCGTGGCGTGCTGATGAGCGTAATCTAGCCTAGGAATCAACGTACAGCTGAAAGATGCTGATGTTGATCGCAATATCCTGAAGCAGGATGGAAACGCGGGGGGAAAAAAAAATTCTAGATGTGCAATGTTGATATATGTTGTTCAATTCTAGATGTGCATTTTTGTATATATTGTTCAATTCTTGGTGTGCAATGTTGGTATATGTTGTTCAATTCTAAATGTGCAATGTTGGTATATGTTGTTCAATTCTAAATGTGCAATGTTGATATATGTTGTTCAGTTCTAGATGCGCTTTGTTGGTATTTGTTGTACCAAAATTAGGCCCATAGGTTCAACCCTAGGACATATAGGACAAACTTTAGAAGACCATTGAACACTTCACCACTTCACTTCAACACTTCACCACTTCACTTCAACACTTCACCACTTCACTTCAACACTTCACCACTGCCTTATTCATGAACCATTCTAAAATAGATGGTTAACTAGAGTTGTTTCCAGACGAGAAAGAAGCAGAATGCAATTGTTGTAATCTTCTGGACATGAAGTATTTCTATATGCCATACACCTGAGGTGTCATGGTGTACATAGCATGGTGGTGGTGGTTGTTGTCAGTTGATTGGCACGTGTGTTGCCGGGGCCCATAAGGGAAGCGCAGAATAGCAACACTGTAGCCTGCCATGCATGTCATAAGAGGCGACTAAGGAGGCTTGATGGTTCCGTCACCCTGCTACTGAGTGAGTGTGTGGCGCAACGCTGTGAGTTTCGTGTGAAATGCTTTTGAATCTGCCCGAGGTTTTTTGGAACGTGACTACATGTTTGGAGTGATGACAGCTGGCTATGTCCCAGAGTTGACCAGTTTTTGCCTTATGCAGAAATGCATGGCTGCTAGGCTTCTGATTGACTGCCACTGCCATCGACGATGAACTGTATTTTCGTGGAGGACTTTTGTGTTGGCATTCTGGCGACGGCATTATCATTATTACAGTGAAATGTTTTTACATCTGCCCGAGGAAACATCTAGAAACGGAACAAACATCTAGAAATGTCTAGAATGTGTAGGTGAACATCTAGGAAATATCCAGATGGAAAAATGGCTGCCGCTTCCACCGAAGATGGGCTGTGTGTTTTCTTGGAGGACTTTTGTGTTGGCATTCTGGCGATGGCATAGTTAAACATCTGAAAATGAAACACACAACATACAGAGGTGTCTAGATTGTGTGGGTGAACATCTAGGAAACATCCGGATGGGAAAATGACTGCCGATTCCATCAGATAGAGGGGGGCTATTATCTTCTGCTTCTTCAGCGTTCCGAGCCA
This sequence comes from Cepaea nemoralis, assembly GCA_014155875.1. Lineage (NCBI taxonomy): Eukaryota > Metazoa > Mollusca > Gastropoda > Stylommatophora > Helicidae > Cepaea > Cepaea nemoralis. The sequence continues at coordinate 582,931 of JACEFZ010020301.1, forward strand.
TTGAGGTTCTTTGCTGCAGATAGAAGCCGTCTCCATTCGTCTCTCTGGTGGACCTTCTCTTGCCAGTCGTTGATTCCAAGTGCTTGTAGGTCTGTACATGTATTATCTCTCCACCATCTTCTTGGTCTACCTCGGGGTCTACGGTCATTTATTTCCTGAGTTTAAGCGAGTTTTGTTTCCCTATTGTTTATGTATCTGTTTTATAACAAAATAGTTTTTACAAAGGTGGGGATGTTAACCCCACGCTTCAACCCCCAACCTGGAGGACCAGGGTGTTTCTCTTTGTCTGTTCTCTACCCCTTGACCTGTCCGGCTTGGGAGGCCCTGCTGGTAGCTACGCTATGTTATGTTGTGTTGAAATTCTGGCGGCAGCATTGTGCACAGTATATCTGTGCGAGCTGTTGTTTGTCGAGACTCCTGTCTTTTCCACTTGTCACATTGGGCAGCGGGGAGCGTTTTGTGTGATATTCACTGGCACAGGAACGAAGCATTATGGGGAGGACCCGATGCTGTGAAGTTGAAACCTCGACTAACTAACCAATTAACTAACTAACTAGTTGATTGGCTTGGTTAATGCAATTGTTGTAATCTTCTAGACATGAAGTACTTCTATCTGCCATACACCTGAGGTGTACATAGCATAGTGGTGGTTGTTGTTCTTGTCAGTTGATTGGCTTGGTTTTCTCACTTTAACCATCATCCATCCATTGGCTTGAGTCATGGTAGCGTAATGGCCGGACACTCACCTGCTTGGTGGTCATGGGTTTGACCCACATAGGAGCGGATTCAAGTTGTAAAATGGACCAGGGCTCCCAGGTTGACCCAGCTTACAGTGGGTTTCAGGAAATGTCTTGGGGAAGTAAAGGCGGCCGACATGATATAGACCACATCACCCACCCAGTGCCAGTTTGTTCATTAAAAAATATGGGTTTAGCACCATATCCCCGCTGAGCCTAAGACATGCAAGAACATACTGTCCAGTAGCTTGGCCCGTGTAGACGTTTAAGCTATAACTGTCTTTGTACATGGCTCTCTGTCATAAGCCAGGTGTGCTGTCAGGTGTAAATTATCAATCTTGAATCCATCCACATTGTAGTGCCTTACTTTTCTCTCCAGAAATGGCCACATCCTTGGTGGGGCTATACAGACTTACCTGCTGGAGAAGACCAGGGTTGTGCACCAGGGAGCAGGCGAGAACAACTTCCACATATTTTATCAAGTAATTGCCCTCTATATTGTGTTGTCTCCCTTTGGTTGTATGTTTTTTTTTTTTAGACTACAGGCAGAACATCCACATTTTGAATCCTGTAGCATTGTCTACAGACAGAACATCCACATTTTGAATCCTGTAGCATTATCTACAGACAGAACATCCACATTTTGAATCCTGTAGCATTGTCTACAGACAGAACATCCACATTTTGAATCCTGTAGCATTGTCTACAGACAGAACATGCAGATTTTGAATCATGTAGCATTGTCTACAGACAAAACATTCAAATTCTGATTTCTGTGGTAATGGCTACATAAGGAACATACACATTATGTATTCACTATTAACCATGCACATTTTGTACCCTGTAGAATTGATTATATAACATTTCAAAAGGATACTGTCACCTCCTCATGGCCAACTGGGAGGTGCGCGTGAAAGCACAAGACCATCAGTACCTTTCTTCTTCTGCTGTTGTTTTAGTTATGTCTAAACAAAATGTCCTGTTTTATTGATGTGAAAGGTAAACTAGCTGTATACTATAGGATTGACTATCTTCTTCTTCTTCGGCGTTCCGAGCCATTGAGGTTCTTTGCTGCAGATACAATCCGTCTCCATTCGTCTCTCTGGTGGACCTTCTCTTGCCAGTCCTTGATTCCAAGTGCTTGTAGGTCTGTACATGTATTATCTCTCCACCATCTTCTTGGTCTACCTCGGGGCCTACGGTCATTTATTTCCTGAGTGTAAGCGAGTTTTGTTTCCCTATTATCTTCCATTCTTTCTATATGCCCCAGCCATTGTAGTCTATTAGCCTTCATGATACCAGTGATTAGCGGGGACTAAACAGATCATAAATGTCTTTGTTACTTCTTCTTTTCCACTCTCCACTTTGTGTATCCCTAATGGGTCCAAAGATGCGTCTTAAAATTATGTTCTCAAAGGTTTGTAACAAGGCTTCGTCTCCTTTCGTTGTACTCCAGGTTTCAGAGCCATACAGCACAACTGGTCTGATCAGTCTTTTGTATATTGTGATTTTGGTGTTACGAGATAGCGCCTTTGATTTTAGTAGATGTTGTAGTGCATAGTATATCTTATTTCCAGAGTTGATTCTAGTTTGTATTTCTTCCCTTATGATGTTGGAGCAGTTGAAGATTGTACCCAGGTATTTGTATGTTTCCGTTCTTTTAATGGTCATATTATCTATTTGTATGTGGCCAGAGTTTTTAGCCATTCCGTCTCTTGAAATTACCATATATTCTTTCTTATCTTGGTTGATAACCAGCCCCATCTGTTGGGCTTTTTCCTTTAAGTGAGTCAATATTTCCAATGTCTTTTTTTCACTTTGCCCTATAATATCTATATCATCTGCATAACCAAGCAGCTTGGATGTTCCTCCAATATCACATTCCTCCTTTATCTTCCTTACAACTGTCTCTAGAGCCAGATTGAAGAGTAGCGGCGATAGTGCATCACCCTGTTTCAAGCCAGATGTTATTTGGAAGGGGTCTGATTTCCTGCCTTTATATGTTACTGTATTATAAGTATCTTCCATGCATAGCCTGGTCATGTTGATTAACTTCCTTGGTATTCCATATTCCTGCATAGCATTCCATAGACTATTCCTATGGACACTATCATAAGCCTTTTTAAAATCCACAAAAATGTAATGGAGATCTCTTTTATATTCCCAATGTTTCTCAGCTATTTGTCGTAAGATAATATCTGATCTATTGTTGATCTGTTTTGTCTAAAACCCGCCTGGTAGTCACCTAATATGTCTTCTGAATATGGTTTTAGTCTATTTAGTAATACTGCGGATAGTATCTTATAGCTTGTGGACAGTAGTGATATTCCTCTATAATTTCTACATTGGAACTTGTCTCCTTTCTTAAAGATAGGTATCAATAATGACTCTTTCCAGTCATGGGGTAATTCTTCTGTCTTCCAGATTTTTATTATTAGTTCGTCTAGCTTTAGATGTAATGCATGGCCACCTGCCTTTATAAATTCAGCAGCAATTCCATCAGTCCCAGTTGCCTTATTGTTTTTAAGTTGTGTGATTACATATATGATTTCTTCAAAAGCAGGTTCTTCAATTTGTGGTTCGCATGTTAGAACCTCTTCCTGTGGGAAAATGTTACTTGGAGCTTCACAATTTAGTAATTCAATAAAATATTCTTTCCATGTGTTGCACATTTCCTCATTGGTATTTATCATATTCCCATTTTTGTCTTTTAAACCATATGTGTTTTGTTGGTGCCCTCGTTTCATTGACTTCAGTTCTTTAAAAAAAATTTTCTGGTGATTAGTTTCCATATCTTTGATTATATTACTCATAGATTCTCACTTCTGCTGTCTGACTATTTTTGTAGCCTCTTTACATTCATTTCTATAATGCTCTTCCTTTTGGATGTTATTGATGTCATTTAACCATACATGTCTGGCATTCTTCTTCCTAATGACTGCTTCTTCACATTTTTGATTGAACCATCTGTTCTTTCTATGCGTTGGTTAACACACCGAGACATTCTTCTGCGGTAGATTGAATTGTATTCTTTATGTTCAACCAAGTTTGGTCAACGCTTTCCTCCGAAGGGTTTTGCAGAGTTTCAAGTTTACATTTTATTTCATCTGTAAATTTCTCTTTGACTGTAATGTCTTGTAGTTTTTCTCTGTTATATGTTGGGTGTAATCTTTGTAATTTAGTATAGAAAGCTCTCTTAAGTTTTATTTTAAATTTTGCTCCAACAAGGAAGTGGTCACTGTGGCACTCAGCTCCTCTATAACTTCTGACTTGCTGTATGTTTGATGCATTTCTGTTGTTAATTAAAATGTGATCTATTTGATTATAGGTTCTCTTGTCACATGATTTCCAAGTTTGTTTGTGTATATCCTTTCTTTGTAGTCTGGTACTGCTAATCTGCAGTCCTTTGGCTTCTGCCAGGTTGACGACTCTCCATCCATTATCATTTGAAGTTGTATGTAGGCTTTCCATACCGGCCACTTTTTTATTAGTTTGCTCTCTACCTATTTTTGCATTGAAGTCTCCCAGCACAATCAGGATGTCCTGTTTGGGGGTTTCTTCTATGACATCTTCCAGATCATTATAAAAGTCTTCTTTAATATCATCTTCTTTCTCTTCAGTAGGTGCATGTACATTAATCATCGTTATATTTTTCCATTTACCTTTTATTCGTAATTTACTAATCCTGTGATTAAAAGCTTTAAATTTTAAAACGTTCCCCTATAACTCTTTTTTGATGACAAATCCTGTTCCTAATTCATGTTTATTTTGGGTGTTTCCTCCATATATTATAATCATTCCATTTTGCTCTAAAGTACCCTCTCCTGGCCACCTTATTTCTTGAATTGCTGTTATATCCATTTGATATTCAACCAGCTCCCGGGTTAGTTCTTCGGCCGCTCCAGCTCAATATAGTGTCCGTACATTCCATGTTCCAAATCTCAAAAGTCCTTTAACGTTCCAAGGTCGTCCAGATAAGTCATTCCGATATCGAGGCTCATGTATTTGTTTTGTAACAAAGAAAGGTTTTTACAAAGGTGGGGATGTTAACCCCACGCTTTAACCCCCAACCTGGAGGACCAGGGTGTTTCTCTTTGTCTGTTCTCTACCTTTTGACCTGTCCGGCTTGGGAGGCCCTGCTGGTAGCTACGCTACCGCCGGCATAGCTCTCAGGGTCATTGAGAAACTCAAGCCCCCCCCCCCCCCCCCCCCCCCACCACCACCACCACCACGACAAGGTGGAAACACCATCGGGGGAGATAGGATTGACTATACACATACAAATTCTGTTTACTATAGAATTGACCGTAAAACATACACATTGTATGTACAATCTCAGTGTCAATGTTTCTTATCACAGCTGCTGAGTTTACAAGAACTGTCAGCTGTACCACTCTGGCTGGAGGGTATCAAAAGAGATGTTGAAAGGTCAAAACTGAAGTGTGCCATACCATATCAAGGTACCAATAGACAGACTGTTTTCAAATCCTAACCATATGAGTTGTTCATTCAGCACTAATATAAAACGGGTAGTACCGTACACTGTTATACAGTAGCTCAGACTATCTATGACCTGACTAACAAAATATGTATATACGTGCGTACATACATAATAAATGCATGCATGCATACAGACAAACATAATTACATACTTGGGAACATATGTATATACAAAGAAACTGAGAGATGAAAACTACATATATAAATTACACTGTTGGGCGGATGCTTATGTAAACATATCACAATGTTGTTTGAGTGAATGCTTGAAAGAAAGCGACCTGAAAACATTGAGGTAGAGATGAAAGGGTAGAAAATGAGAGAGCCAGCTTTGAAATGCATTTAACCTTGAAGTAAGCATCCGCCTCTTATTCTCAATGTAGCTGAAGCCATTCCCATGCTGCAGATCACGGATGCAATGACAGACATCGGAGTGGAGCCGGAGACACAAGTCTCCATCTTCCAGGTACATTGTTGTTGATGTTACTGTACACACAGAAGTATCCATTGCTAGGGAGTCTCTTAAATCATTGAAACCCAGTTTGAATCTCGGTGTTTCTATACCTTGCAATTTGACGATTGTCTAACATGTCATCTTATTTCTGTAGGTAACATGGCTGAATGGGTAAGAACACATGTTCTTAATCATCATGTGTGCTGATGCCGAGGTAAGGGGTTCAACCCCTACACCGGACAGTTGGACTAAAATGTTGACCTATCGTCCTTGACTTGGGGATGTAAATTACAAGTACCTCTGAAGTCGGAATGGGTTCGCCTAATGGCATGGGACACTGTTAATAAGGAAAGCTAATCCTCATGCAAAATTCAGTCCATCACTACTAGAAGTAGTGTGTACGGTCAACGCTTGAGTTCAAAGCGAGTGAGCGCCCCCCAAAAAATCTTATTTCTGATTCTTTCCACTGTCTTATGTAAGTGCCAATCAGTACTTATTTTTATTTCTGTTTATTTTGTTTGTGTCTCACCAGCATGAATTTAAAAAAAATAAATTATTAATTCATTTTGGCATTGTCTGCCATGACTGGTGCCTGCTGGGAATTTTATTGAAAACTCATTACCTATACAATCATGCTTGCCTGCCAGCCTTGTGGTCCTGTGGTCAGTTCCACGTCGAGGTGGTTTTATTTTTTATATATTGATCTTGGCATTCATCTTGACCCAGCCTAAAATAGGTACCAGAAATTGTACTGGAAAGCAAAGACAATATGTTATTGGCAGTACAACACATTAAATGCAATGGCAAACCACTGAACGTGTTGACTGCAGACATTCTGTAAAGGATATGCAACTAACTTTAACACATTAAATACCAGTTTGTCTATAAAAATATGGGACTAGCACCCAATATAACTGAAGACACGTAAAACGGTCATTGGCTTAGTTGTCCATATAATCACCATGCTGTGCACTGTGCAGCCAGCAGGGTTAGGATCGGCTAGCCCTCTCCCAGGAGGGGTGAAGAGCGAAAATTAGTAGCCTGCCGATGACCCGCAGACTACACAAGCCAACCCCCACCTCCACGTGGTGCAGACCGGGCAACCATGACCGCGAGGTCATGGGCTAACGGGGCTATGGCTCGCCATAGGGGATGGACTCCCTGTGGTCAGATTAGTGTCCTAAACCTGTGACTGGCCTAGCAAGCCGGCAGGGGATCTTCATACTGCTCGTAGAAAAACTAAGAAGTATAAACGGACTGACCCAAACAGCTATCGACCCGGCAATGTTAATGGACTACGAGATAGATCAGCGATTCAAAAAATAGGCACAATGAACGTTTGTGGTTTCAATAGTAAAGAAGAAGAGCTTATAGAAACAATGGAGGAGAGGAATATTGGACTGATGGGAATAGCGGACACCAGAACAAAGGGGAAAGGATGCAAGGAGCTCCACCGCAGCTACACGTTTGTTTACTCTGGAGTAGAACAGCAAGAAAGGGCAAGACACGGTGTGGGAATAGTCATTGAACCACGGCTAGCAAGAGGAATACTAGAAATAAAATATATATCAGAAAGAATCATAACAGTGAGAATAAAAGAACAAACAATCACAACATATGTACAGATATACGCATCATGTAATGCAAACAATAATGAGCAAGAATGCGAGGACTTCTACGAAGACATACATGACGTGCTAAATAAAATAGATAAGCAGGACAACATCATAGTTATGGGAGACTTTAATGCAAGACTAGGACATAACAGAGTGGGCATAGAAAAACACCTGGGAGCATTTGGAGATCAGCAAAATGAAAGGAATGATAACGGAAGTAGACTGATAGAGCTTTGCAGCCAACACGACCTCTATATAACAAACACATTCTATAAACATAAAGATTCGCAAGTATACACCTGGTATAAATGGAACAATCTAGATACTAAAAGCCAAATTGATTTTATATTAACAAGAAATAACAGAAAGAGAAATATATTAGATGCAAGAGCAGTGCCCAATTTCAGTGTAAACACAGATCATAAAGCAGTCGTTGCCACAATAAGAACAATCAGAAGAAGAAAACAAAGAGCAGGAAAATACATGCCATGCGAATCAGTAAACTTAAAAAACCTTAAAGACGAGGCAGTAAGGGAAAACTATGAGAAAGAACTAACTGAACTCTTTGAAAAATTACCTACTGGAAAGAAAAACAGTGGAAGAAGAATGGGAGATGTTCAAATCAAGCATTTTAAATACTGCAAAAATAACATGCGGAACCACGAAAAAACGCAAAACACGGATAAAGAAAATAACAAGTTGGTGGAACGCAGAAGTAAAGAAAGCTGTAAAAGAAAAAAAGGAAAAATATAAAAAGTGGTTGAAGAGCAAACAGGAATGTGATTATAGAGAATACAGAATAGCGAGAAGACATGTGAGTAGAATAGTAAAGAGGGAAAAACAAAAAGACTGGGAAGAGTATGGAGAAACCCTAAATAAAAACTACAAGGAGGCAACCAGAAACTTCTACAAAAAGATAAGTGCAATGCGAACCAGAGGAGAACCCTTTGACCCAACTGAAATAATTAACAGCGAAAATGGAGAACCAATAAGTGAACAAAAACAGATCCTAATAAGATGGAAGCAGTACTTCGAACAACTTCTCAACATCCCATCAGATGTCACAGGAATTCAAGAGACCTACACAGATGTCACCGAAGAACTAGAACCAGACATACTAAAAGAAGAAATTATAGAAGCCATCAGATTAGCCCCATTGAACAAATCACCAGGACAGGATGAAATACCAAATGAACTAATTAAAGCAGCAAGAGAAGTAGGAACAGCTTGGCTACATAGACTATTCAACCATGTTTGGGTAGAACAACAGACACCACGAGACTGGGGAAACGCCATAATTATCCCAATTTGGAAAAACAAAGGCAGCAAAAGAGATTGCACACAATACAGAGGCATTTCACTGTTGAGTCATACTGGGAAAATATTTTGCAAAATTCTTGAAAAAAGATTACGAACTACTTTAGAACCCCAGCTAAGCGAAACGCAGCTTGGATTTAGGAAAAACAAAGGATGCACAGACGCCATTTTTGCTCTTAGACAACTTATAGAAAAATCAATCGAATTCAATGAAACACTCTACTTAGCCTTTGTCGACCAAGAAAAGGCATTTGATAGGGTAGATAGAAACAAGCTGTGGGAAATCCTTAAACAATATGGAGTGAGTACACATCTAACAAACCTATGTAGAAGTTTATACAACAACAGTGAATGCATAGTGAGAGCAACTGGAGGACACTCAGAACCCTTCACCATAAGATCTGGAGTACGACAAGGTTGTGTCCTGTCCCCTCTCTTGTTCATAACATATATAGACAACATATGTAAAGAAACCAGCCAAGCAGAGAAAGCAAGAATACCGCATGACGAGAACACAGAAGAAGAACCATCTGCAAATCTAACCATTAGAGAACTCCTGTTTGCGGACGACCAAGCACTAATAGCAAAATCAGAAGCTGAATTACAAGACCACATGAATAGTCTAAACGAAATGTGTAGGGAACATAACATGAAAATTAGCACAAGCAAAACAGAGGTAATGACTATAACTAAAGAAGAACAAACAGCAACAATTCACCTAACGAACATCCCTTGAAACAAGTAAAGAGCTTCAAGTACCTAGGAAGTATAATATCATCAAATGGCAGATCAGAAGACGAGATCGAAAATAGGTGCAATAAGGCAAATCAACTCATTGGACAAATGGCACCAATACTAAAGAACAAACATGTATCAATAACTACTAAGAAAGCACTTTACAACACAATCTTCCTACCAACTCTGACAGAAAAAGAGAAAAGAAAAATCACAACAACAGAAATGAGGTTCCTGAGAAGAATACTCAACGTATCAAGAAGAGATAAGATCAGAAATGAAGAAATCAGGACTAAAGTGGGGGTTAAAGCTGCTCTAGATTTTATTAGAAAGCAGCAAGTCAAATGGTTTGGCCATGCAAGTAGGCTACCAGTCAACAGCATGCCACAACAAGCAATGATGTACAGACCAGATGGAAACAGAGGAAGAGGCCGACCCCGTAAACGTTAGACGGAGGGAATAACAGAATCCATGGGAATGTCGATATACGAAGCCCATAACCGGGCACTCTCACGAAGTTTATACTTCACCTCGACACCGCAAGGTACAAGAGGAACATGATGAGATGAGATGTGCACTGTATACATAAATAGCAGGGTGTGGTTCGCACATTAAGCACATCATTTCTCTGTAGTTACATAATGTAATGAGTAGGCCATGTATGCTGATGCCATGTTAAAATGTCACTGTTATAAAACTAACCCATGATAGGATATTTATAATGTGTGTGGATTCTATTCTAGTAGATACAACGGCATCTTCACTAGAGTAGTGCATTCAGTTGAGTGCCTCTTAGCAAAGTCTGCAGGAGGACATGGGAGCACAAATAAATAGTTACACAGTATGTTTAAGATAATCCTTCTTAGTGGTCAGCATTGCTGAATGGATAAAAGCACTCGCTTTTAAACTTCTGGTGTGCTGATGTAACAGGTTCAACCCCAACACTGGTCAGTTTGACTAAAATGTTGACTTCTCTTCCTTGACTTGGGATGTAAATTACAAGTATCTCAGTCACAGTAGGTTTGCATGATCGTAACAGACACTGGTAATAAGGAAAGCTTTAAAAAAAAGTTCAAAGCGAGCGAATGCACACCAAAAAATAATTAATTCTTCTGCATATCATCTACTAGTGGAGCATAGACACTCTACCAACTCGTTCTAAAACCTTTGTAGTCTTGTTCATGGTTGGTTGTATTTTGGAGCTATTGTTTTCAAAGGGACGAGGTGGTCAGTCTCACGCCAACCCTCCTAATCTCCTCTTATAGAATGTATGATGTGTTACGGTGTTAATTATTCTTTGCTTCCTTGATGGGCTTCTTCTGCCTGTCATCTGCCTGTGGAGCAAAGGAATTCAGCCAACTCACATAAAACCTTTTATACATTTGTTCATGATTGGTTGGATGTGACAGACAGTTTTCAAAGTGGTGCTGTCTCCTCCTTTAGACCAGTTGGGAGATGCACGTGATGGCACAAGACCATCAGTATCTTTCTTCTTCTTCTTCTTCTTCTTCTTCTTCTTCTTCTTCTTCTTCTTCTTCTTCTTCTTCTTCTTCTTCTTCTTCTTCTTCTTCTTCTTCTTCTCCTCCTCTTCCTCCTCCTCCTCCTCATTATTATTATTATTATTATTATTATTATTCTTCTTCTTCTTCTTCTTCTTCTTCTTCTTCTTCTTCTTCTTCTTCTTCTTCTTCTTCTTCTTCTTCTTCTTCTTCTTTTTCTTCTTCTTCTTCTTCTACTATTGTTTTAGTTATGTCCAAACAAGATGTCCTGTTTTATTGGTGTAAAAGGTAACCCCAAAGCAAATACTACCATTGGGCGGTAGAGTGTTAGGTCTTCATGTGTTCTAGGCCATGATATATGAGTTGGAGGACCAGTTCTTTTCCTCATGCCAACTCTCCTAATCACCTCTTATAGCATGTATGATATGTTACAGTGTTACTATTCTTTGTTTTTGTTACAGGCTCTGGAAACACAGGCAAAGACAATCCTTTGTTCTGTTTAATCAATCAATGGTCTGTCTTCTGGCAGTAGTATATGTGAATCTTCAGCAGTGTTTGGTTCTTCTCTGTCACATCATTGTGTTGCTCGTTCTGTTTTATAATCTGGTCTTGTGCCGTAACATGCACCTCCCAACGCCTGAAGGAGGAGTCAGTACCACCAATGAATAGCTTCATAGTATGATGAAAATAATCCTACATTCTAATCAGTCAACTAATGGTCTGTTTTCTAGTATTTGCAATAGCTTCAGAGTGTGATGAAAATAATCCTATATTCCAATCAATCAACAAATGGTTTGTTTTCTAATATTAGCAATAGCTTCAGAGTACGATGAAAATAATTAAATATTTCAATTAGTGGTCTATTTTCTTATTTTAGTGTCGGGACTCATACAAGAGACAATATTGCAAGTATAGACATTTCACATGAACGAATGGAGAAGAAGAAGCATCGGGACCTTTAATTATAGAATGTTCTTCTGCCATATAACAGTATTAGTTAGTCAGTCTTTCCTCTTGAGCCCAAGGCGGCGCATAGGGCAGAAGTCAAGGCTCCCCATGTTTGGCGATTCGCTGCTACCTGTTGTAGATCTTGGATGTTTACTTGGCCATTTAATGAGCCTTCTCTGATGATGGTTCTACGCAGGATCTCTCTTGGTCTTCCCCATTTTCTTTTCCCTACTGGTGACCATATGAGGGCTTGGTAGGGGAGTCTTATCTTGTCCATTCTGAGTACATGGCTGATGTAATTCCAACAGCGTTTTCTTATAAAGTTGGATACAATATCTTGCTTAGTCTCTTGTCTTATTTGCGTATTGGTTCACATAACAGTATTGCTAGAAATATAATCATGTTGTTGTTGTTGTTGTTGACCTGGTAGGTGCTGTTGGCCATCCTTCACTTGACAGAGCTGAAGTTTATTTCATCCAGAGATGACGAAGCCAGTTCCATATCTGATGATGAAGGTCAGTACCCATATAGTGTCTTGAAACTGTGTTTGTATTTAAGACAGGAACTGTTTGGCTCTCAATTAACAGCAACATACATTTAAAAAATGGCTGTGGTGTCATATTGCTTGGTGTTCTTTCCTGCCAACACAGTGGTCAATGTGTGGGGTCAACTCATCCTAATAAACATTAAGTGCTAAGACAGTTTTCAGAATTTTCTTAAAATTGTCTAGAAATTGAAAGGTGATGAGGAAAGAAGTGGGCCCCCCCCCCCCCCCCCCCCCCCCCCACCTCATATGTCATGTTCTAGAGAATGTGATGGCCTAACACTTCACAGCTCAATGGCAGTATCTGCTATGGGACTAGGTTTATCTTTCACATCAGTACAGCAGGACTTCTAGTTTAGACATCACTGAAACAATAGCAGAAGAAGAAGATACTGTAGGGGGACACTGTTACATACTGAAGAATTGGTGGCGTGGTTGTTAGTGTGCTTGCATGGCAAGACTGTGGTCCGGGTTCAATTTCCAGCAGTAGCAGGTTTCCTTTTTCTTATCAGTACATCCCTGGTGGGCATGCTTAGAATAACATGAGTGCCGGATAAATTTGAGACATTTCTGGACAGGAAAGATGATGAGAAATGGAACTGGCCAACTCATCTCATTGTGCAGTGGCCTACAATATTGCCAGGCTCAACACTTCACTTCCCACCAGTAGTGTCTGCCGTGTAGCTCTCTTTTTGACACTGGTAGAGATGAAAGATAGACACGAAATATCACATGAGGACACAAGACCAGATGAGATTCTTTAGAAAGCATGGACCAACCAGTGATGTCATGTTGTCCACTGATCATCTGATAGTTGATTGCATGAACATGGACAGTTAGAGGGTTCTTTGTGTGCCCATTAAAAATCCTTTAGTACTTGGCAAATGTAAAGAGTAGGCTGTTATGCAACTGCCCTGGCAAATTTTCAAAAATTATAATAAAACCAATCCGCAGTAACATATTTATAGTGTGTGTGGATTCTGGTATACCCAATGCAATTGGGTTTCCCATCTGTGTTATGCAGTTTGTGCACTGTGTTGAGATTGAATGATCTGTAGGAGGATGTGCAGACACTAATGGATAGTTTCTAGCTGTGAACAGTGAAATCAATCAGCTCAGTTTGGATTAGCATCATTACACTCATGTCCTTCGGTGTTCCTATTTCGTTATAAATCCATCTGCTGTGTCTAAATGTGTGAGTTATATGTTGATTAACAAGTCATCTGGTCAATCAGTCAGTCAGTAAGCAACAAGAAAGATGGACCAGCACAGTTCACTACCAGATAATGCTTCCTGAAAGGCATCATCCCGTAGATAAGTGAAGGAAAGTGGGAGACATGGGTGGGAGATAAATATGCTGGAGACAATTGGTTGAACATTTAGCTGGGCTGATAACTGAAACACTGTTAGGACGAGATTGAGGATCCAGAGAGTGAGCTGGATTCTACATCCTTGGCAAAACTACAAGAATTCGAGTGAATCTGGTTGTTTTTGAAGAACAAATGTTGAGGATGAGGGGTGGATGATGTGTTATTAACCACCACAGGATGAACTGTTTATAGACAGCATTCTGATGGAGATCTGGCGTGAGATCAAAACTCTTAAGAACAGATTCCACATGCAATGAGAATGATCTATCAGGCAACTGGATACAGTAAATATTACTGCGTACAATACAACATACCTGGGCATATTTCAGTAATCTCCATTAGTTGAACTAGAAAATAACAGATGCAGAATTCCATTTCAACTTGTGGACTTTTTCTGCTGTTGCACATGTCATGTCCCAGTGGACCATAGGCCTACAACTCATGCCAGGTCCGTTTTAGACTTGTTCATGACTGGTTGGAAGTTTTCTGCAGGAGGGGGTAGTCAGTCTGAGGCCAACCCTCCTGAGTTGACTCTTACTACATGGCTTCTCTTATGGAGCCCAGTATTTTGCTAATTGTATTAAAATTAAAAACTTTAAGGTAATCCCATGGCAGATGCCATCTTTGGGGTGTGGGTAATTGGATTTTCACATATTCTAGGCTGTGGTATAATGAAGTGGGGTGTCCAGTTACCTTGATGCTATTCCTATATTTGTAAAGAACAATTGGCACTTGATCGTTGATGTTGTCATTCTCATGCTGGCCATCTTTACTTCCCAGGCATTTCCTGGAACATATTTTAGGCTGTATTGATCGGGGAGCTCCGGTCAAGTTTTAAAACAAAGCCAGCCTCAATATGGGTTGACCACATGGCCAATGGGCTGGCAGGCAAGTGTGCTAGTCACTATATTACAACAGCTTCCAAAAGACCAGATGATATACTATAACGAGCACTGTAAATCAGATTCTATACCATAAAGAGCACTATAAATCGGATGCTATACCATAAAGAGCACTATAAATCGGATGCTATACTATAAAAAGCATTACAAATCAGATGCTATACTATAAAGAGCACTACAAAGTATACTTATGTGCAATATTGCTTTCATTGCAGGATTCAATGATACAGACATTGGTACGGTAGACTGATTGGTCTTGTTTTACATTTTACTTGAGTTTTTTTTTTTTTTTAAATATTAATATTCATTGTTGGTGTTGTCAAGTTTTTGTTGGAGTCTTTCACCTGCTTTTTGTACGTCTCTTCCCGTGCCTCTATTTTATTTCTTTCCAACTCCTACACCAGTTTTTGTTTAGTTTGTTTGTTTTTATTTTCTGTGTTATCCTTCTTGGATTTAATAGACTTTTTTTTCTCTCAAATAGACGTTTTTTTCTTCTCTAATCCACTTTTCTTTTTTCTTTTTTTTTTTTTTTTTTTTTTTTTTGTATTCTTTATGCTCGATTTGAACTCAAGCACAGTACATGCACACTACTAGTAGTTCTGGACTGAATTTTGCATGTGGATTAGTTTTCCCTATTAACAGTGTCCCTTGCCATCAGGCAAACCCACTTTCATTTTCTGTTATCCATCTTGGACTTGACTTACTTTTTTCTCTCTCTAATGGACTTCCTCTTTCTTGTGTACTCTAAGAAACCTCAGAGGTTCTTTGTCTTTCCCAGCAGCCTTTAGTTTTAATGTGGTACAGAAAGTAAAGGTGCTATAGCAGATACTGCCGTTGGCGTGTGAAGTGTTAGGCTTCACCCATTCTAGGCCACTGCTAATGAGGTCAGGTGGTGAGTTACCTTCCTCAACACCTTTTCTTCCCAAATAATACTGAAAAATTGTCAGTCGCATGGTCATCAGTGGACAGTGTGGCTAAAGTCTGCTTCTGGGTGAATAAAGAAGGGGAAGTGTAAGAGAAAGACAAAGATGATGATGAAACAGAATTAGGAAGAGAAGCAGCAGATATCTCACCTCATCATCTTGTGCCATGCCAGTAAGTGGGTAGTTTTTGCTCACCAAGTCACTGTCACCAGTCTATGACATGGCCTGCTTTCTTGTCTTGATTATGCCATTGGTCCAAGTTTTCTAGGTATTTATTTCTTTGCCTTCCTCTACATGACATCTCTTAAAGATGTGTATGAAAGTTTAGAAAGTAGCAACCATCCTTTATCCATATTCAGTCAATCAGGTGCCATCTTCACAATGAAGGTTTACTGCAATGGATCTCCAACACTGTCTCTTGTCTCTATTCAACTTTCTAGTTGCTTGTTCATTGTCCAGGCTTCCACGTCATATAGTAGTGCCAAATATACATAATATTTGACAGTTGTATAGATATTATACTGTTATTGTTGTATACTGTCATAATAAAAATGTAGTTCCAGTAAAAATAGACAAATGAGGGGATGAGTTGAATGTGTTTACAAGCAGAATATTGCAGCACCTTATGACATTTTCTGAGGGATCCTGAGCATCTAGGGGTTTGCTAGGGGTGCTATGATGTTGATTCTATGGCCAAGAATCAAGAATGTTCAGTCTTGTTGATTGAATGTAATAGTACATTGTCTTGCAGCTTGAGAAAGTTAATAAACTGATCATCAGACTGGAATTGCATGTTTGTGTTTTTCTTTATTTGAAAAAAAAATGAATTTATCTGTGTCATGAATTTTTTGCAATGTTTACTTCTAGTGTCCAACTGGGCCAAGGATGAAAGTTCTCGATTACTTGGAATCTCTACACTCAGCCTGCACCACGCTCTGTTGAATCGTAACATTGTCAGTGGGACCAGAAATCGCAGTGTGTATGTGAAACCCGTGGGTGTGGAAGAAGCACACAGCCGAAGAGATTGTCTGGCCATGCTGCTGTATGCCAGGTAGGTTGGGTGAAAGAAACATCTGGATTTTCTATAGCAGTTGTACTTTACTTAGCTAACTGTATATGCACATCTTCACCTTCTTTTGTGTTTATCTGATATTTTTGTCTTTTATTGTTGCACGGACAAGCATTCATTAATTGGTGTCTGTGCAACACAGGAAGACTGAAATGGCATGACAGAATCACCAACATGGATAGAACTAGACAAACACCATTGAATCCAGAGGTGAAGAAATTATGCTGACACTGGACAGGACACACAGTGAAACACTTGAAAATAGTTTAACTAGAAAGTCCTTTCTCTGGAATTCACAGGGCAAATGAAATAGAGGGAGACCCCAAAACACATGGAGAAGAGAATTAGAGACTGAGGTGAATAATATGGGGAGGATATGTCTGAAGCTGCATGGGATAGCAAATGATAGGTGACCTTGAGTGAGATGGTTGAGAGTATATACTCCAGTTGAGTATAAAGGACAGCAGAAGAATTGTTGGACGGTATTTGCTTTGTGTCTGTTTACAGCATAACTGCAACATTTGTGCCTTTCTGCTGCTACATCCAGCTTCTTCCCAGTAGTTGTTAGCTGGGATGGTCTTGAGTATAGTTTTTCATCTGCGATTTGTAACTGCAAGGGGATGTTTAGTATGCATATTGTGTGCATGGGTCCTCCTATTCCCCGATCCCTTATTAAAGAAAGCTGGGGAAGGGGGATGCTAAAGGATCATGAGTATATTGAGTGCTATAGTGGGGAAAATCATGAGTATAGTGTGCAGGCTTTATTGGTGTCAGATTTGAAGGTAAAACTGAATTTCATAAGTATAGAGCGCAGCCTTAACTCATAAATACAGGTATTATTTTATGGGCTGGTAGCTGAGGTGCTTGAATGGGTATTGAATGTATGCAAGGCATTGGAGTTTGTGTGGCTAAATTATGACTGAAACAAGGCAGTCGCAAAAATTATAGCAGATTTGCGGAAGAGTTCAAGGCATCATATGGCTGGGGTGTCTATTTCTGGGAGCTTAATAATCTGTCAGTTTACTGTATGACTTATAATAGGGATATCAGGAAAATATGGACAAATTACTTTATGAATATAATGTGTACTTGTGATTGGAAGAGAAGGTTAGAGTACAAACAAGTGCGCACTTGGGAAGGTTAACTCAGTCAACAAATGCCTGAGAAGTTGGATGCAAGGGCCAAAAGGCGCAGCTCTGCTGTAAACAGACACAACGCAATTATGTCCAAAACAAACATTCCGGACAAATGAAGAAGAAGAAGAAACAAGTGCGTGCTATGGTTGTATAGTAAATCTTGGACACTGAAGGTGTTGAACTGATTCCTGATGCTGGAAGCAGTGCCTCAAGTTTGGTTTAGTTTAGTTTAGTCTACGGATCAACATCACGGCACACGGGTGTATCCCATAAGTGCTCCGTTCTCCTAACTCAAACCTGAGTCTGGAGAAACTCAGCTCAGTGCACGAACTCCGTAGCACCGGCAAGGATCCTGAAATATTTTGGGTAGATTTTTTACTCAAAATTTTGCCTGGGCAGCGATGTTAGGCTACTCTTTTTCGATTAACAACTGCCAAGGGATTTTTTAACGTGCACGCGGGCGTCCGATCTCACTACCCAGAGACCAGGGGAAATTTTGTTACTAGAAGTCCACGTGAAATAAATCCCTGTCCTCACCGGGGCTTGAACCTGGGGCCTCCGGCACTTGAGGCGGCACCATACCTCGAGACCACACAGCCCCCTCAAGTTTGGTTTAACATAATGGATCAATTCTATTGTGATGTTTGATGAGTGGCATGGCCTGTTCTCAGCAGAAAGGTCTAGTCCTGGATCAGATTCATACACCTCGGAGGAGCAAATGGATCAACATGGTCTGGCAAGAATGCGACAGCGAGGGGTGACGAGGGGATCTGGTCAACGATTGATGCTCAAAGGAAAGACGAGACGGACATATAATCAGATTGCTACTGGTACTATTAGTGTTGGAACTCTTCACTGGCTGCTGAGGATGGGGACGGAGCACTTATGGGAATGCCCCGAATGCTGTGATGTCGCTTCCTCAATCAATCAATCAATTCATAGGCTAACTTTCATTCTTTATCAATCCATTTCACACATTGTAATTATTAAACGAATTGACTCTCTCGACATAGTGGGGATTCTGTATGTGTTGAGTAAACCTAAATTGACTGCACAAGTTGGGGGGAGAAAATGATACAGTGTTCATCTCCTGTGTTTTTGCAGGTTGTTTGAGTGGCTTGTAAATTTTATCAACCACCAGATCAAAGCCACAGAGTTTGACAGAAGCATTAGTAAGTATTAGACCAGAGAATATAGCACAGTGTGACAGAAGCATTAGTATTAAACCATAGAAGGTTAACCCGGTCAACAAATGCCCGCAGAAGTCGGATGTGTCGGCCTAACGGCGCAAGAACGCAGCTCTGCTGTAAGCAGGCACAACGCAATCACATCCGGAAAAAAAACTCAGGATGAACGAAGAAGAAGAAGAAACTATAGAATATAGCACAGAGTGTGAAAGATGCATTATTAAGTATTAAACCAGATTATAGCACAGCGTGAAAGAAGCATTAGCAAGTATTAAACCAGTGAATATAGCACAGAGTTTGACAGAAGCATTAGTATTAAACCAGAGTGACAGAATCGTTAGTAAGTATTAGAAGTGAGTACAACACAGTATGACAGAAGCATTAGTTAATTAGTAAGTATTCTAACATAAAATAAAGTTAACTGTTTAAATTTTGCTACAGCATATAGACAAAAGCATGCCCAGGATTGGATAAATTAAATGGTGTGACAGTATCACCATGGTGTGCCCATTCATCTTCTACTTCTGCCTTTTACCCTTCAGTGGAGCAATGGCCGTCAATCAACTGACTCTGTACGCTACTATTTTGTTCTCGTTCAGCTCCCTCCATGTTTCCATCTCTGATCCTCTTCTCCATGCGTTGTGAGATCTTTCTCTATAACTTTTGCTCCATGGTTTGCAGAGAAAGGACTTTCTAGTGAAACTATGACCAGGTTTTCTTAGTGAATGTCTATCCAATGCCAGCGTTGTTTTCTCATCTCTTGATTTACTGGTGGTTTAGTTCTCTCCATGAGCTCCGCATTAGTGATTCTGTTATAACATTTTTAGTCCTATTCTAAGCAATTACCAACTATGAATTTGGCAGTTGGTGGACTGTTGTTATTGGAGGTGTCAATGAGGTTTCCCTTTTATATTAGTTGTACACTACTTGAGGTTTATCATTTGACGTTAGTCTGGAGTCTCCATGGCGAAGGGTTCCAGCCATCTGCCTTGCACTTTGAAGGTTGTGGGTTCTTCTTCTTCTTCTTCTGCGTTCATCCGGAGTTTTTTTTGTCGGGCGTGATTGCATTGTGTCTGTTTACAGCAGAGCTGAAGGTGTGGAGTTCATGCTTTGTATGGTGCTTTCGGCAGGCCGCCGTGCAGGAAGAAACCGAGCCATGTGGGATACAACTCAATGCAATGAGGTCGATCCCCTCAACTTTTAAGAGCTTTTCTTAAGAATGTTTATAGTTTATTAGTTATATTTTTAGCCATTCCCCATGTTTGTGATCCATATAGTACTGATTTAACATTGGAGTTTAATATTTTAAATTTGGTGCTACATTTACTTTGTGTTGGCTTCCATAAACTTTCTAGTGCTATGAAAGATTCTCCTGCCTTTTGTAGTCTTATCTTAATATCTCTGTCTTTTTCCCCATCTTTGTTTACATTGCTGTTTAAATAAGTCTGTGATTCTGCCTCTTGAAGTGAGGTTTCAATGTTGAAAACGATACAAAGACTAGAACATGATCTCACACCTACACACAATTGAATCCAGTGACAAAGTGAAGTGACCTATCGTCCTTGACTTGGGACATAAATTACAAGTACTTCTGAAGTTGGAGTGGGTTCGCCTCATGGCGAGGGACACTGTTAATAGGGAAAGCTAATCCACACGCAAAATTCAGTCCAGCACTACTAAAAATAGTGTATGTGGACTACACTTGAGTTCAAAGCAAGCGAGCGCCAAACAAAGAAAAAGTGAAGTCACCTTGCGTCAAACTTTGTAATTATAACATCCTTTGCACATTTAGGTTAAACACTTCAGATGACTGCTCATTTTGATCCGAATTCCTTTCACGCATACACTAGCCTACTTAAACAAACAACACATTCATAAACATGGTTACTACTCTGCAGCTTGACAACAGTGAACTCTTTACAACAATAAAAACTCTTATCTATTCATTCCCTTAAATCTCACCTCATACTATATTAAGCTTTACATTTTAAAAATGTCTTGAAGCAGGAACCTGATGATGGTCTGTGGTGTGCCAGGACCATCACATGTTGTATACCTGAGTGCATGCAGGAAGGGGTGGCCAGTCATTCAGTTCCTTAGCCAGCAGCCCAGAAATGGAACCCTCGTTCGACCGCACTCATGCCATGTTATGCTTGATGACACCTTTTATTTGATGACATTGCCTGGTATTCATTAATGTTAGCGCTGCATTGTCTGTACTTTCTGACAGGTCTGCTGGACATATATGGCTTTGAAGCATTTGATGTTAATGGCTTGGAACAGCTGTGCATAAATTATGCAAATGAGAGGTTACAACAGCACTATGTGACATATTTCCTACGGGATTTACAGGTGATCTTTTGTTTTAATCTACTAGTTACTCCTCCTTTCCGCCGTCCGAAACATGAAATAATTGTTCTTTCTCACACCTGATGATATTGTTGGCATGTTCAATATTGTCAAAATGTATGGACCAGTTATATCTGCCGTTTTGCTGTGAAATTTGCAACTAATTTTAGTAAAATCTGCTCTGCGGTGAATGTTTGAAGAAACTTCAGACAAGTTCCACCACATCCACTTTCTGTGAATTTTCATGGCCAAAGAGTTGATTTGAAACAAATTTACACACAATGGATGTCTTGTCATCATTTTCTTGCCAAAAAGCTGCTGTTGAAGTAGCAGCAATAATGAGTTACATGTTGCAGTTGGTGTGATTTAACTAGGTCAAAGGTAACGGTAGTCCCATAGCAGATACTGCCCCTGGAGTGAAGTGTTAGATCTACACATATTCAAGATGCTGTCATATGAGATGGGATTGCAATTCCTTCCTGCGTTGCTTTTTCTTCCCAAATGATTCCCAAAAACTTCTGGCAATTTGTCTGGTGCCCACTTTTATGATACTGGGTTGACCTCAGAGCCATTATTGACTGAAAAATAATAATCCAACTTCTGCTAGAGATTAAACCAGGACCACTGTCTTAGCAGGCAAACTATCAAACCAGTGAATAACTGAAGTCACCTTGTGTCGAACTTTTTAATTACAATATCCCTCGCCGCTCCTAGATTCTGAACATGACTAGTACCTGGCCGCATGTGTTGTTGGGTTAATGCACCCATTGAAAATTGCATGTCGCCATGTTTGGAGATCGAAGATTAGATTAAATACTGCTCACTGATATGCTTATATTGATGAAAACCTTTTACAAAATTTGATGAAAAATTGCTTGTCATGATAATTGGTTGTAAACAAAATGTATCACAAACTGAAATAAATAATTCATCATCATCTAGTGCTTTGTATTGTGCTTTCGTAAGTCTTTCATAATTGCTCTTTATCACTAGCCAGGTGTCCCGTCTCTGTAGCTGTCAGGTGTAAATTACCTACCATATCTTGAATTCATCTACATTACGGTCCTCTTCTTCTCTGCTTTTGAGGTACACTTCCCTCATAAATTATCATTTCTGGCTATTTTTATGTCAAAAATTCTTCATTTCTTCTCATATTAGTAACCAGCCTTCTCCAGTATTGTTTTCTTGTTGGCTAGATCTGTTTGCTCTTCATTCTGTCCAGTAAATTTTAGTACACTTCTGTAACATTTATATTTAAAAACTAGGGCTGTACCGGATTCAAATTTTTGAAATCCGGCCGGAGCCGGATTTGGCCGGATTTATGAAGTGAGATCCGGCCGGAGCCGGATTTGGCCGGATTTATGAAGTGAGATCCGGCCGGAGCCGGATTTACAAATAAAAAAATAAAAATAAAATAACGTACTACAACACTTGACTTAGGTGAGTGGAGTCACTCGACTGGTCATTACTGCAGTTCATTACTATAGACATGACAATGATGACATATACTCATATTAAATAATTTAAATGTAAAATAATTACATTTACATTAGAATAAGTAATTAAGTAATATTAAGTTCCATAAGTTCAAGATGAAACATAATACATAAGCACATACTGCTAATTTAGTAATTTTAATTTTTAGTTTTCAGTTTCAGTTTTTAGTTTTCACATTGTTTTCAGTTGGCAAATTGGCAGCTCAGTTACAACTCACAACAACAGTACATTGAACAGATTGAATTTATTGAAATACATTCATTCAGTAATTTCACTATTTCAGTCAGTCAGTCTTCATTATGGCTGTGAAGTT
Source organism: Cepaea nemoralis (assembly GCA_014155875.1). Lineage (NCBI taxonomy): Eukaryota > Metazoa > Mollusca > Gastropoda > Stylommatophora > Helicidae > Cepaea > Cepaea nemoralis. The sequence continues at coordinate 606,024 of JACEFZ010020301.1, forward strand.
GAACTCTCAGAGTCAAGAAGGGACGAATGTATTTCAGGAAAATCAACGTCTCCGCATTTTGTGGTAAAAGGCTACTACGGTGGTCAGTGATAATGTCTCCTGCAGTACTGAACAGCCTTTCCGATGGCACACTTGTAGGTTGTGGTGCAAGAAATGCCTGCGCCAGTCTAGCCATACTTGGAAATCTTTGCTTATTGGCATGCCACCATGACACTGGATCTGACTGTCGAGTTTGATGTGGCTCTGGCAGGTACTGTGTCACCTCAGTGTTAATGCTGTTGCCTTCGGCACTTGCAGAACGATCTGTGGTGGGATTTTCCTCGACAATTGTGTCAAAACAGCTCCATAGGCTGGACTCGTACTGTGTGGCAGTGCTCACAGAAGTCAAAACACTAGTACTACTACTACTACTAGTAGCGGATGAACCCTGTGGACTGAGTTTGTTTGCTGAATCAATAATGGAGTTAGCTGCTAACAGCAGATGGGCTCGCGCATCACTTCTACCACGTTCGGAGAAGAAGCAAAGCTTGAATCGAGGATCCAGTAGTGTGGCACAGGTGTAAATACTGTTGGATTCAATGTCCGCAAATCTGCTGCTAACAGCTTCAAGCAGGGCTGCTTTCATAGTTTTGATCCCAGCATCACTACCTTCTTTCTGGAGGAAAGCCATGAGTGTTTTCACTAGGGCTCTACCGGATTCAAATTTTTTTAATCCGGCCAGAGCCGGATTTGTCCGGATTTATGAAGTGAGATCCGGCCGGAGCCGGATTTGGCCGGATTTATGAAGTGAGATCCGGCCGGAGCTGGAGCCGAAGCCGGATTTGTAAAAATGGCCGGATTACGGATTTGTCGGAGCCGGAGCCGAAATCCGGTACACCCCTATTAAAAACAGATATGTGTTCTTCTGCTGACTTGTTAAATATCCATGTTTCTCATCCGTTTCTTGGAAATAAAATTACTGTATGTTAGTTGTTAGTAAACATGTGTTGTGACATGATTACAGACAGAATATGAGCTGGAGCGTATTCCTTGGAGCTGTGTCACGTACAGGGATAATAAAGTATGTGTGGAATCTCTGGATGGGCCAACTGGTGTGTTTGGTGTGTTCAATGAGGTGAGGTATTCCGTGGTCATATTCTTCTTTAACATTCTCTATTATTCTTTCACAGGCTTTAAATACAGATAATATCCTTGAGTAATATCTTTGGATATATACATATAAATCTTAATCATGATTTGGTGTCTAGGACTAGAAGGCCGGTCTCCCTGGCCTAGTGGTTAGCGACTTTCTCCGTAATCCTGTTTATCCACGTGAGCAAACATAGCTGTGCGAGAATCGGTAGTGGTTCTCACTTACGGGGTATGTGAGCAGGCTGCTCAGAAAGCAATGGCAAACTACTGAGCGTAATCTTGCCAAGAAATCAACAACAGCAGTAAAATGTTGGTGTTGACAGCGATTCCTGTAATAGGATATGGGGGGGTCCGGCCTCCCTGCCCTAGGGGTTAACGTCTTTCTCCGTAATCCCATATATTATCGTGAGTAACATAACCTGCATGAGAATCGGTAGCAGTTCTCGTTGCGTTGGTAACTTACGGGGTATGTGAGCCGGCCGCTCAGAAAACAATGGCAAACTACTGAGCGTAATCTTGCCTAGTACATCAACAGCAGCTGAAAAATGCTGGTGTTGACTGTAACATCCACACACAAAAAGTCATGACTTTGTCATAATTTGTTTTGGTTTGACTTTGTTTGCAAAGGATCACTTTCATTGCCCACAGATATTTCCATCAGGGTTTCAGTCTTCCTCCATACATCGCACAAGGAGAATCTTGGCACAGTGTACAGACTCCTTAGCACTGGCGAGGATCCCAATATATGTATGGCAGAATTACACATGCTGTAAGTTTATGGTGGTTGATGGCCTTTCTAACTGAGGCGTTTTACCTGGGCACTGGCCTACTCAACCTGCCCTTTGTTGCCCGTGTAAAACTGCCATGGGATGTTATCATGTGCAATGTATGCTCCTAGGAGAGCCGTGTAAGTATGCCCCCTTGCCTGAGAGAGATTGTCTTAAGGGAAAGGGGCGAGGGTGTGGTTCTCTGTAGTCTGCATGTTATTATCATTAATTTATGTCATACAAAATGAAGTATCTCCAGAAATGCTAAGTTGGTCATCTTTAGTTGTCAGTTACAAATTGTATATGCCCTACTGTGAACAGATATGTCTAACCCCTCATATAACATCATATAATGACAAAAATGTTTTCTGCGTAGTTAAATATCAGTTACATGCCCTTTACAGGATGTCACAATCAATCCCAGCATCGTTCGGCTGATTGTGATTTTTTAAGCAATTTTACATTCAGTAGTTTGTTATTGCTTTCAGCGATCATACCATTGTGACAAATCAAGGCTAGGCAATCTGCTTTCAAATCAACTACAGCTGATTTTGAATCTGGTGTATGGGATTGGACAAGATTTTGCTAATCCTTGTCTGGGGTAGGGGTATCCCCTATCAAAGGAGGAGTAAGACGCCTCCTTTCCTCCGTTAGTCTACGGGACACCCTTGGGCAAGGTGGAGTACCCGTTTAGCCCCCCGATCAGGGTTACGTGAAGCCATGGAAGCAGGTGGTGGATGGAGAGAGAGAGCAGCCGACAGATTGTTGTTGGTTATGGTCTTGCACTCTGCGGCGATAGGCAGATGATCTCATCAGTAGAGACAATGGCTGTGGCCACCGACTAGTACAGTCACTGCCCAGAAGGAAACCAATGGCAAACAACTTTCTGCAAAACTTGCCAAGAAACCATAACAACCATGAAAGAAAACATAATAAGAAAGAGATCTGGTGGCGAGACCCCCAGGCCAGGCAGATCAGATAACACTGGAGAAGAGTGTGACACAGGGACCAGTACTAGTAATCATGATGACGGAGTTAATCCTGACTGTGTTACCAAGGAAATCCCCTGTGTCAGACTAAGAAACAGAGTGAGAATAGCAACATGGAATGTGAGAAGTCTGTATGAGGGAAAGCTTAAAGTAGTGTGTGATGAGATTGAGAGGTTAAACATTCAAATTTTAGGAATTAGTGAACATCGCTGGAGTGGCAAGGGACATTTTACAACTGAAAATGGAAGTATTTTCATTTATTCTGGTAGAGACGTCGGAGGCCAGAGTGGAGTGGCATTTTGTTTAGATAAGACAACTGCAAAATCTTTAATGGGATATAATCCAGTTAGTGATAGAATCCTCACTATTAGACTTAAAGGCCGTCCAAAAAACACAACTCTCATACAGATATATGCACCTACTTCAACAGCAGAGGAGGACGAAATTGAAGATTTTTACAACACATTACAAGACACATTAAATAAGATTGGTCATAATGATATAGCAATAATAATGGGGGATTTTAATGCAAAAGTAGGTGCAGGAAGAGCTGAAAATGAGAGACACGTTTTAGGAAAATTTGGATTAGGAAATAGAAATGATACAGGTGACAAATTAATTGAATTTTGCACAGAAAATGAGTTAACAATAGCCAACACGCTTTTTAAACAACATCCAAGAAGACTCTTCACATGGAAGTCTCCAGACAGTATTACCAAAAATCAGATAGATTATATTTTAATACAAAGAAGATAGAGATCAAGCATAACATCTGCAAAAACCCTACGTAGTGCAGACTGTGATACAGATCATCAGTTATTAGAAGCAGATCTGAAATTAAAACTCAAAAAGCTTACCCGAGGACCAAGGCCACTTCGTTTTGATCTCACAAAAATACCAGATGCATACAACGTAGAAGTTAGGAATCGCTTTGGGGTCTTGATGTCTGTACAAGAGGAAATGACACCTGATGAACTGGCAGTACAAGCTAGAGATATCTTGATAACTGCAGCCAAAGATTTAATTCCGACCAAGAAAAAGCAACTTAAGCCATGGATTACATCAGACACGTTAGAATTAATAAAACAACGAAGGGAACTGAAACAGAAAGGAGATGAATCCGATAGCAGGATGAAGTATAAATCTTTAACTCGAGAAATAAGAAAGAACACAAGAAAGGACAAAAATCAATATATACAAGATTGCTGTACCAGAATAGAGCAATATCATAAGACTGGAAGAGATTATGAAATGTTCAAAGAAATGAAGTTATTGACAAGAAATGTTCAACCTCAATTGAATGTTATCTGTGACAAGATGGGAAATACCTTAACAGAATCTAGACAAATTCTAGAAAGATGGCAGGAGTACTGCAGTGGAATGTATGATATGAGTGACAGTGAGGATATGAATGAGATACATGAGCCAATGACAGCAGAGACAGAACCTGAACCCTCATTAGATGAAATTGCTTGGGCTATAAAGCACCTGAAGAATGGTAAATCTCCTGGATGTGATGAGATACCAGCTGAACTAATTAAAGCGGGAGGAGAAGAAAGCATACACATATATCATGCATTATGTACAAAGATTTGGAAATATGGTATATGGCCAAAAGATTGGAAGAGAACTATCTTCATTCCAATACCAAAAAAGGGCAACCTGAAATTATGCACCAACTATAGAACTGTTGCCCTGATCAGTCATGCAAGTAAAATCCTACTAAAAGTCATAATGGCAAGACTTCGTAAGAAAATGGAAGAAGAGATTAACGTAGTTCAAGCTGGATTTAGACAAGGAAGAGGAACAAGAGATCACATATTCAACATGCGTTTAATAATAGAGAAGTGCAGAGAATTTAATGTAAACCTATACTCATGTTTTGTGGATTATTCAAAGGCATTTGACTGTGTACAGCATCAGAAACTTTGGGAAATCATGAGGACTATGGGCTTTCCATCACATGTAGTACAACTCATAAAAATGCTCTATCTAGACCAACAAGCAGCAGTTAGAATAGATGGCGAGGCATCAGATTGGTTTGACATCAAGCAAGGAGTCCGTCAGGGCTGCGTGCTGTCACCCTATTTGTTTAACCTGTACGCCGAAAATATAATGAGAAATGTAAGAGATGATATAAACAGGGAGCTATATGATGCCCTAAATATCGGCGGTCATGACATACCGGAGATTCGATATGCTGATGATACAGTGTTACTATCCACAACACAGAATGGCATGGAAAACCTAATAGCCTCAACCCAATGAATAGTGAAAATCACAACTTATATCTTAACATAGCAAAAACAAAGATAATGCATACAGATAAAACTACCATAGGAGAAAGAAATATACATTAATGGGGAAGAATTGGAGGTGGTGGAAAATTTTGAATATCTTGGGTCATTGATTACCAACAACGGGACACAATGAAAGAAATTAAACGGCGACTATCAATTGCTCTTCAAAGACTAAAACAGCTGAATAAATTATGGAGTGGGACAGACAGAACTACAAAAATTAGATTTTTAAGAGCATGCATCTTTCCCATTGCAACATACGCCTGTGAGACATGGACACTTACTAAACAAGCTGAACAGCGCATAAACGCCTTTGAATATAAATGTTATAGACGAGTTCCAAAAATATCTTGGGTAAAGAAAAGAACAAATGCATCCATACTTCAAGAGTTGAATATTGAAGAAGGTTGGCTATTAAAGACGATAAAACAAAGAAAATTGAAATATTTTGGTCACTTGAAACGTCACGAAAGTTTGGAGAGAACAATAATGGAAGGGTATATGCCTGGGAAGAGAGGAAGAGGAAGGCCAAAGAGAAGATGGGTGCAGGATGTGGCGGATGATCTCCAGATGGGTGTATCAGATGCGGGACATCTTGCTTATGATCGAGAGGATTTCCGGAAGGTTGTTATGGGAGCGAGGTTCTGAAAAGGACATGCTACTGAATGAATGAATGAATGAATCCTTGTCTACAGATGCTGACATAGTATCTGCATGCTGTATAGTCTCTCTCTCTCTCTCTCTCTCTTTCTCTCTCTCTCTCTCTCTCTCTCTCTCTCCCTCCCTCTCTCTCTCCCTCCCTCCCTCCCTCCCTCCCTCCCTCCCCCGCCACCGTTGTTGTTGTTGTGTCTTCGTCAGCGTTTGTTTGCTATGCATCTATTCCAGCATTGGCCATAAACTGGATAGCATTTCTGAAATCTTGACCACCCTCCATAAATTGTCTTGCTGATCATGTTGACTATGATATCCATTCTCTGCGTGGCTAATTCTGGGCAGTCTTGGAAGTCGTGCTCTGGAGCAGAGTCTCTGAAATCCAATTGGTGAAGATATCTCTCTGCACTGTGCCCTGTTTTGAGGCTAGAGATTCTGATCTGCTGGATTCTGCCTGGCTTTTTGATGCTCCCATGCACCTGTAATTTGTTATATTCATTTTAGTTTCTCCAATTCATTTTCAAGATGTGTGTTAGGAGCTTCTTTACCTCTTCTAAGTTCTGAAATGGGTGGGACAGCTTGAAGCTCCCTCTGGCCATTGTTACTTCATGTCTTTTCATATTGAACTGCTTAGTATCGAATAAAGCTTGTTTTCCTGCATAAATTCATGCCTTGTTTCTTCTTATCATAAGGAAGTGCATCTAAGTAGAAAATCATTGGATAGCGGCATCTGTGGCAGAATTGTTGCAGCTTGTGGTGCGCATGGCGTGGTGCGGAAGTCTCTGGCAGGAACCTACGACACCAGCTTCTATGTGCGTCACTATGCAGGGGAAGTGTTATATACTGTGACGGGAGCTGTGACCAAAAATAAGGTACTTATGGTGACATTTGGTATCTGATGTTGTGTTTTATTTTCTGGGTCTTTCACACCATGTTTATTCTTTATTTTTCCTCCCAACGGATTATAGGTTTCTGAGACAAATGCTGCGAGTACCTTGGAAGGCCATAGTAACTAACAATGATTGCCCAAAAGATACTAAAGAGAGTTAAACTTGTTTTTATTTTTCATTTGCTCGGAGAAAAAACACAAAGAACAACTAAAACAATTACTTATAAACTAGAAACATTCATTAATTGCTTCCTGCAGAGTAAAGGAATAAATGGTAAGACAGTCACTGTTGCTGAGCGTGTGGAGAGAACTAAATAAATTCCGGCGAATCAAGAGGCGTGGAAAAGATGCTGGTGCTTAGATAGGACACTGAGAAAACCTGGTAATAGTGTAACTAGAAGTAGTTTGTCTGAATTTTAGGGGTACCTAAAACACATGTATAAAGACCATTGGAAATGTGCTGGCACCTTGAACATGGTAGGGAAAATTTAACCAGTCCTGTTTGGAACTAACGCCAAAGAGAGCAAAAATAGAAGATTTTTAAAATCCCCCCAAAAAATGAATCTCAGTTATAACCAACGCTGAAGAAGCAGATTGAACGAGGCAAAATTTTTATGTGTTTTTTTTTCCATAAATACTGAACTGAACTAGCACCTTGCCGTCTTGACAGACGATAGTTTGTTGCATTGTACTAGTACCTTACCGTCTCGACAGACGATAGTTTGTTATATTGTTACAGGCAGCCTGTGCTCAGACAGCAAACTACTGAATGTAAACTTGCCAAGAAATCATAAACAGCTAAACAAATGCCATGGTTGACTGCGATGTCCTGTAAAGAATATAGTAGTGTAGCAGTTTTGTTTTTATTTAATTATGTGTTGATTTCTGTGTGTATTTGCTTCATCATAGGATAACATCCCACCTGAACTGGTTTCACTCCTGGGTACCAGTGAGAACAGTTTTGTTCTCAATCTTTTCACTGATGAAGAATTTTCACAAACTGAGCAGCCCTTGACCCTTGCTAAGGTCAAAAAGAAGAAAACTGTGCTCACCAAGTTCAAGGTTAGTTCATTGTCACAAACAATACGAACAGAACAATTTCACATGTAAACTCAATCCTCTTAGATTTGATTTCATTATGTAAAGGTCCTGTTACACGATGATGATGGGTTGTTAGCACTTATTTGTCCATGGGTGATTAAAAACTCCACCACGGAGCAAGCATGGCAAGAAGCTTCTAATCGTCAGAGGAAGTCCCACTGCTCAGAAATTTTTTCACTCTTTACCTACTTGACACTCACTGTGGGCGGGCCCACCCGGAAGTCGTGACTCTATGTCTCTTTCTCCTGCTGTGAGTTAGTACCATGTTTTGAGTCGTTTTGTCACACAAGCGTGCATTGTGTCTGCTTTCAAGCTACCCCTCTCTCAGGGAGGAGAACATCACAATTCTCAGCATTTTATGAAGTAACCATACCTCTGCTGCCTCTAGTTTCTTTCAAATCTTGATATTCAGAGTCGATGATTCACAGCCACATGAAACAACCTAAAAATTGTATGCTGGCTTCAATTTACAATCAATTACACAGAATGTTCGTCATATGATGAAATATTGCCTTTGCTTGGATTACTCTTGTTACCTGAATGTTTTCTTTCCTGTCTGATCTTATCACTGACCCTAGATAGTTGAGTCTGTCTGATTGTTTCAGTGTTAAACTTTTTGTTGTGCTGATTAATTACACTTAAACTTACTGTTGTTGGCTCAAATACCTCTCCCCCCCCCCCCCCCCCCCAAGTCAAACTAGTCTCTCCTTGTTCATCTTCTTTGGACTGTCATTGTATTCCCCTTTATTATGTTAGGAAATACTTTCTGGGTAAAGTCCTTGTGGTATTCATTGTCTCTTCTTCTCTTCCTCTTCCCCCACTGCCTTTAAGAATCCTAGTAATGTATAGGTCCACAATCATGCAAGCCTGTATAGGCCAGTCCATTGTTTGTTGGATGTTGGCTGATACTTTCTAGGGTGTGAGATAGCTACCCTCAAACCAATTCTCTGTATTCACCTTTTACGACATGCACAAGGTGACTGACAATGTTACTGTTGTATACTTCCTGTATGGGGCCATCTACTATTCCTGTAATCCATCTCCTGTGTTATCTTCTAACCCTCGCTCTGTTCACGATTTTTATCTAATACCATTAATGCATGTATGTATCTATAGAACGAACGAAAATGAAAATCTTTATTTTCAAAGGGTTAAGAATTGGGCACGCAGGCCCGTCTGATATTCTGTCCTTCTCTATTTCCTCTCATACATTCTTTCATTCAACATCTCTTATGAAGCAATTCTTTAACAACAAAAGAACAATAAGCATTAAAACGCATGAGAAATAATCAATAATACATGACTCGTTGCGGCAATGTTTAACATGGGCATCATAAATACCCAAAGTGGGTGTAACGTGCCACACATATGAGAATTTTTTTTTTTTTTTTTCCTAGTTGTCGTGAATGAAAGAATTCTGGTTTATTTCAGTCACCACGAAATAACCTGATCCTAGCAACATGTCCAATGTTCAGGTTGAATTCATGATGGCAAGCGCTGTGTTGAATAAGCACCAACTGTGAAGAATATTATTCAATGGCATAGGGGGATTAGAAAGGGAGCCTGTTGACAAAGATCGGTTCTCTCTAGAAAAAACACTCAGCTTTCATGTATTTCATTATGATTGAATTGGCCAGAATTTTTGTACACCACAAATATGAGCCTAAAATCATATTCCCAACATGCCTTATTGCCTTAGTGAACTTACTGTAGTTGCAATAATAGTAAGTAAAAATATAGAAGCCATTTACAACCTGGAGGTGTATCAGACATATGGTGCAAGACCCATAATTTGTATGGACCAGTTGGCATTCAATAGGTGATGTACTCAGTATCACACTGGTCACCTTCACTTCCCACGACATTTCCTGATACCCATTTTGGGATGGGTTGATCTGGGAGCTCAGGTCAATTTTAAAAATCGACCTTGGTGCAAAATCAAACTCATTACCACCAGGCCAGCTCATGGCCACTATGCTACTCAGGCTGATGTCAGTGTATTAATACTGGCACCTGACCATCTTTGCAGACAATAGTTTGTTACATTGTGCTTCAAAAAAGGCATAATAACTACATGCCATGGCGGGGACCAGGGATGGGGTATATCTCGCCATAGCACGAAGCCTGGGCTGAATTGTAGAGGCCATGTATTGTCCATGCAGCATGATCCCTCTCTCCACCTGTCTAGTTGACTCCAAAGGAAAGATAACACCAATACACCTGGAACAAGACAAGCTACCGGATCAGCAAAGCATTGGTCTGTCGTAGCTTCAATCCTAGACCAGTTGCTGACCAAGGCTTAGGGCATGGGCCCTGCTATGACATTTATTCTTTAGGTTGCATTTCCTCGAATTAGGGTAAGTCTTGTACTCTCCCAATTGTGCTATATGTATTATATAATGATTAATTAGCACATGATTAACATATTGACTGTGTTCAGAGCTCCCTGGATGGGCTCATCTCCAGTCTGCAGCAGTCAGACACCCACTACATCCGATGTATCAAGCCCAACTCCAGCAACCAGGCCGACCACTTTGACAGGCCTTATGTGCTGCAGCAACTACAGGCATGTGGGACTCTGGAGACCGTGGAAATATGTCGCATGGGCTATCCTGCTCGGTTAGTGTCTAGCTTTGTTTCTCAAGTTTTCCTTCATTTATGCTATAATTATGGTGTTTTTGAAAGGATTTTCTGATGGCTTAAAGGCACCAGTTATATCAAAGTGACTACCATCTTATTCATAGTCAGTGGTACAAAAGGTCAAGAAGGTATGGCTATGGTATGCATGGGTGACAAACCTACAGAAATCGGGAGAATGAGGAGTCTCATCAACCAACACACAACTGGCACTATTAGCTACCAGACTCTGATGTATTGGGGGGAGGGGGGATCTGAGCACCTATGGACATGTCTGGAGTGCAAGGATGATACTCCAACAGATAATTAATTAACCTACAGAAAATGTAATATATTGTTCTGGACATATGAGAATTCATGGCAATGAGAGGGCAGATTGGTTGATTTCTAGACCATCTGTTTTTTGGTATTTTTCAAACAGACTTATCTTCAATGGTGGAAACGGTCAGGGAAAAGCCTCTGTGTAATGTCACAGCATGTAATGAGATAACAGTGAGCAGATTGGAGTAACATGGAATACAAATCAGAACTAGTGCTGATATCAGCTGTGGGGACAAGTTAGATGTGTATCCAACCAGAGTGTGATAAAAGTAGATGGCACCTATGCACATTGGTATTTGCTGAGGGAGATGGAGCACTTATGGATGTGACCTGAATACAGTGGTGTAGCTTCTGATAGTAGGGGAGTTATTATATTGATATATTTTACTATCATGATATAATGTTTATAAAGTGGAGTTTCTCTAGTTCTTTCCATGAGTTCCAAAATATTTTAGTTAATATTTCTGCTCCAAATTCTGCTAGTACTTCTAATTCTTCTATCGTGATTCCATCTTACCTGGCTATTTTGCCTTTCTTTGTATGTTTGAGCCATGCACTTAAAACAAGTTAGTTGCATATCCTTTTACAGGAAGTCACAGTTAACCCCAGAATTTTTTGGTTGGTTGTGATTTCTTGGCAAGTTTACAATAATTGTTTGCCATTGCTTTCTGAATGACCGGCACTCATACCAATGTATGAAAATCAATGCAAGGCAGTCTGCTGCCAAATCGCCCGCAGCTGTGTTTTGAATGTGGTATGCAGGATTGCAAATTGCATTCATAACCCCTTCGCTACAGAGCCAGCCTTGCACTAAAGATATGCCATTAAAAATAAAATGCTGATCATACGCATAATATGGGATAACATGTTATGGGACATACAGAGAGAGAGAGATATACATACATACATATGTTGAGGATGGAGAAGATGCATATATAACCAACTGACCACTGAAACTATATGCATGCATACACTTTGACATCTTCTGACGGAAACAACACATATGGGCATGTCATGATGATAAAGGCATCTCTGTGGTGATGTGGTTAAACCACCTGTCTCGTGCTATGAAGGTAGTGTGTTCAATTCCAGGTTGCATCATTCATTTCATGGGTGCAATTTTTTCGGAGACTCCTGTTGATCATCACTGTAGCTACAGAATTTTCATGCTTTGTGTGATGCTTTCAGCAGTCTGCTATGCAGAAATAGACCAGGCTATGGGATAAAACCAGGTGCAGTGAGGTTGATCCTCTCCCCTTTATGTCCTGAATGCTGTGACATCATTATGAATGACAAACTCTGTATTGTTGATGGTTAAGTTATACTTTATAAGAGTAAGATAATATGACTATGTAAAGAATCTGTTACAATTTTCAGAATGGTGTACCAGGATTTCAATCATCGATATGGAATGTTTACAAGACTCAAAAGATTATGTTCTTGCCTGGGTCTGCATAACGCAACATCATCATGCAGCAGCCAGGTGAAGGGGCCGTGTTTGGAGGAAGACATCAAGGAGAATCTGGAAACATTTTACCAAAAGATTCAGTCTCATTTGTCATGTCATGATGGGCATTCGCATCGAAATGAGCACAAGAGGTTAAGAAAAAGATCAGGTGCGTATTTTGAGAGAAAATCAAGTGGCTGTTTGAGAAACAGATTGGGTGGGTGTGTGAGAAAATGGTCAAGACGGTATTTTGACGGAAATATCAAGTTAGTGCTTAAAAAAAAGATTAGGTGGATGTACTATGTAGTCTGGCTGGACTCTTCCTTCCAGCTTGAGGAAACTCTGTTTCATCCTATTTATTGTTTATTATTCTTTTGCTCGTCTCGCACCCTTCCTCACTTGCTGAACTCCAATATAACAAACACTGTAGGAAATGTTTCTTCTCAACTAACAACCCAACCATGCAGTTGTTATTCTGTTTATTAAACTCTACTGCTCCTCTTACAGTCCACAGAATAGAAGGCATCATTTTACTTACATAAACTTTAGAAATAATGATAGACTTTCAGAAAACAATAAACAACTTTCTTCTTCTTCTTCAGCTTTCCGAGCCATTGAGGTTCTTTGCTGCACATACAACTTTAGAAATAATGAAATCATTTAAGGCAGAATCTCAACAAGATCGCCCTGTACTATTAAACTGGGCCTTGATATCTGACCTTGAGTCTTTGTGGCGAAGTGGTCAAGCCATTTGACTTGGGCTCCGAAGGTTGTGGGTTCGATTCCGGGCCGCGAACTTTCAGTTCACGAGTTAAATTTTCTGGAGACGTGGGTCATCACTAGAGCTACGGAGTTCGTACTTTGTGCGACGCTTTCCGCGCTGTGGAAAGAGACCGAGCCATATGGGACAAAACCCGGTGCAATGAAGTCGACTTTTAAGTGACTTTTTTTTTTTTTTTATCTGACCATGGCTCAGTGCTGAATCAGGATGTTAGTTCAGCTCATGAATCTTTCATCTTGATGCTTCACATGTTACATGGGGATACTATCTGCTCGGGGTTTGAAATAATTGTGTATGAACTAAGTCCTGATGCGTCACATGTTGCATTAGAGGATCCTATCTGCTTGGGGTTTGGGAGAATTCTGTATGAACTAAGTCCTGATGCGTCACATGTTGCATTAGAGGATCCTATCTGCTCGGGGTTTGAGGTAATTCTGTATGAACTAATTCCTGATGCTTCACATGTTGCATTAGAGGATCCTATCTGCTCGGGGTTGGGAGAATTCTGTATGAACTAAGTCCTGATGCGTCACATGTTGCGTGAGATGATCCTATCTGCTCGGGGTTTGATAAAAGGATGAGGTAAGTGCACCAATGTTGGTGGAAATTATGTTGAAAAATAAGGGGACAATGTAAGTATAAAAATAAACTGGTTTCAAGTTGTTATCATATTTAGTTATTTTTCTACAGCCTCCACTTTTGCCATCAAGCGTCGTGGGGAGGAATAATTGGCACTCCAGTGTCCGATGGGTGGCATTGGATAGTGTCATGCCATGTGTTTGTACAATGTTGTCAATCCATTTTCTTCTTGGGTGTCCTCTTGGTCTCGTCTCGGATGATCTTTGATGTAGAGCCAGTGATGGTAGTTGATGGTGTTGCATTCTAACAAGATGGCCAAATCACTTGATCTTCTGTCTTTAACCCTCTATCTGGCAACGTTTGTCTGTTTTGTAGCCCTAAACGGGCAAGAAGAATTTTGAGGTTCGGTAAAATTTTGGGTTACGTTAGTAAAAATATCACATGTGAGTTGTTAGTCAATAGATTTTAGTCAAATAAACAGTAAAATTAAGGGAAAAGCATGCAGAAATTTTACTCCCGTGAATGATGCCACTATTCCTCACATGAACACAAATATTTACAAAATACAACATTTTGTTTGTGATTGTCAGTCATCTTTACAAACACATTTTCCAAATCAGAATCACTTTCTTTAAAGTCCGACTCAGACTGCTAACGCAAAGTAACGCACTGATATCTAGCTCCAATTAATAGTCATCTTCGTGCCCTTCAGTGTCACTTAAATTGAACCCAGCAAAATCCCCACTACCACTTGAAGAATCGTCAAAATCCATTTTGAAATACAAAGCGTTAAATCACACACACACACCCCCCCTCTACCCCCCCCCAACTATGTTTAAAAATCTGTTCAAATTCAAAGTACATGCTTGCGAATGGCGGCCACGTTGTCTAGCTATCGGCGAAACCGAAAGTAGACAATCGGAAGCCTCAGAAAGCCGCGAGATCGCGTTTTTACAATGCATAATAGTTACGAGCGGTTTGGAATGCTTTGCCCATTTGGGGATAGAAACATTCTGGGACGCTTTGCCTGCTAAAGGGTTCAGTAAATGTGGCACAAGGTGTTGGTCCCACTGTCTGTCTGATAACATTTCTTACTCGGTCTCAGATTGTTAAGTTGGCAGCTCTCCTCTGTCATCTCACCAGTCATGAACAATTCTATAAATGGCTTGATGTGAGTTCAGGGCCTATCCTTCATGTGAATAACGATGACGCAAACAATAGATTGCACGATTTATAGCATGACATATTTCGCTGCATCTCGTCAGGTACATACTGCAGAAATCACATAACATAAAAGAAAGTAATTAGATCAATAGACTACAATGGCTGGGGCATATAGAAAGAATGGAAGACAATAGGGAAACAAAACTCGCTTACACCCAGGAAATAAATGACCGTAGACCCCGAGGTAGACCAAGAAGACGGTGGAGAGATAATATATATACAGACCTACAAGTACTTGGAATCAACGACTGGCAAGAGAAGGTCAACCAGAGAGACGAATGGAGACGGACTGTATCTGCAGCAAAGAACCTCAATGGCTTAGAACGCTGAAGAAGAATAAGAAGAAGAATTAGATCAATCCTTCAAGTGAAATATACACATATTTGCACAGTAATTTAAATTGTCTACCTTGGTAAATTGAAATTATCAGATGCAGCGAAATATGCCAGGCAATAAATCGTGCAATTTTTTATTTGTGTCTTCGTTATTCAAATTCACTATCCTCCATTGTGAGATGACAGGCATAAGAGCAAGACGCAGGGGATACACACTCATTACCAGAGGTTAGCATTGCCAAATGGATAAGAACACTCACTCTTAAACTCCCGGTGTGCTGATGCTGAGGTAGTGGGTTCAAATCCTACAGGGGACAGTTGGACTCAAGTGCTAACTTCTCGTCCTTGACTTTGGGAAGTAAATTACAAGTACCCCTGAAGTTGGAGTGGGTTTACTTGTTCCCCTGATGGCCAGGGACACTGGTAATAGGGAAAGCTAATCTGCACGCAAAAATCAGTCCAGTGCACCAGAAGTAGTAGCACTTGTATGAACTGCGCTTGATTTCAAAGCGAGCAAACATACAAAAACAAAAAATAACATTCTTGACTTACTTGTAGGTGGTAGGCATTCACTGTGAATGGACACTGGCAGTGAACATTCACTCGTTTTTAAAACCAATGATAAACATTCATTGTTTATTTAAACTATTGATAAAAATTGACTGTTTATTGAAATGGGTTGCAAACATTCATTTTTTAGTATGCAGGTGATGATTGCTCACTGTTATATTGAAACAGGTACTTTTAACCAAGAGCACAAGATGTGTGCGTTGATTCTGATGGTGGCCTTCAGCCACAAGGAACTTCAGGATTGTCACCTCCAGTTTGGCCTCCACAAGATCTTCCTGACACAGACACAGGTATGGTTTGATTGTCTACAGATGCCAAAACCACTCCGAGTAGGTTGTGGATCCTCTGGATGGCTAGGAGTTTTAACACTTAAGTCTGAAGCATCCGTGTTCATGTTGTCTGAGCCTGGGAAAGGGCTTGTATCTATCAGAGGGAGGTTTGTGTAGAGACTCTCTACCTGGTACCAAAATACTGTCTCACAGGAACCGTGTTGCAGAACTCTGCTTCCCCTCTCCAAACTCAGAAATTAATCGGAGTGTGCAAGACTGGTACTGCAACTTCACATCTGCAGAGAGGCACATTAGGATGTCACTGTTCAGTTCGGCATAAACAGATCAGCTGGGATTATGCCTAGGTTGGTAACGTTCTTTCCACAGGTTTCTAATATTTCACTATCAACAAGAATCCAAGCCAGTGCCCATAAGGAAGACCTGCACTGGCACCTTGCCGTCTTGACAGACGATGATTTGTTACCTTGTGCATCAAAAAAGGCACAATAACTACAACCAGATAGAGTTATACTTCTCCATAGCACAAAGCTTGAGCTGAATTGTAGAGACTGTGTGTTGCCCATGCAGCATGATCCCTCTCTCGGTCTGCCTAGTTTACTCCAAAGGAAAGGTAACACCAATAAATCTGAAACAAGATAAGCTGCAGAAGCTGCCGGATCAACAGTGCAATGCTCTAACTGTCCGTTTGTCAGACAGGTTAGGTTGCATTTCTTCACACCAGGATCAGGCTTGTTCCCCCACATTATGCCAATGGCTTTGGGCGGAGGAGTGCGACTGGGAGGGTAGAAGCTTTATCCTGTTGCGAGGATATGCAACTTAAAATGGCAGGGCAGACCAGGACCTAAGCCTTAGTCGGCAACTGGCATATGATCAAAGCTCTGACAGTTGGTTATTTAGAGCATTGCTTTGCTGGTCTGGAAGCTTCTGCAGCTTGTCTTGTTCCGGACATATTGGTGTTACCTTTCCTCTGGAGTAAACAAGACAGGCCGAGAGAGGGATCATGATGCATGAGCAACACATGATTCCTACAATTCAGCGCAGGTTTTGTGCAATGAAGAGGTTATTATGCCTTTTGTGAAGCACAACATAACAAACTATTGTCCGTCAAGACGGCAAGGTGCCAGGACTTAGTATGTTTTCCATCTTGCTAAAGGCTTCTTTTGTCATGATGTTCTTGTTCTAGTGTGTTCTAGACATCCTTCTCTTCCATCAGATGTTATGACTGTTCCAAGGTAGTTGTGTTAAATATCAAACTGTAAAACACCTCTATGCTACAGCACAGAGGAGAAAGAATTATGAATGAAGAACATCTCAAAATACTCTGTTACATTTTGTTTCTTCAGTTGGAACATCTGGAACATGCAAGAGCCCACGTTATTTCAGCCTTAGTGACGAAGCTTCAAGCCACCTGGTGCATGGTTAAACAGAGGCAGCGGTTCTGTCAGCTGAGAGCTGCGGCGGTCACGCTGCAAACAAGCTGGAGAGCTCATGTGACCAGACGGGACTTCCATCACATGAGATCAGCCGTGGTACAGATCCAGAGAGCTTGGAAGGCACACAGGACGAGACAAGCCGTGGACAAATTATTGAAATCTTCCAAGATAATCAGGAGATGTAAGGAATTTTATTTTGTTAGCTGGTTACAAGTTTTATTGTGACTTAATACTTTATTTATGTTGTGTTGAAATCGTAGATAAGTGGGTGGATATATAGTGAGGGAGATAAGTAATTCTTTATTATTTTTCTTGCTTTCATCTGATTTTTAAAATTTATTTTGGATGTAATTGCATTGTCCGTTTATAATAGTTTTGTGCTATTTTCACCTTTCAATTTACACATCTGATTTCTTCCCAGCATTTAACCCTTTACAGGTCATAGCGGCCAATTCCGGCCGATGCCATAAAACGATCGTAGCGGCCGATTCCGGCCGATACTATTATGCATTGTAAAAACGCGATCTCTCGGCTTTCCGAGACTTCTGTCGGCTACTTTCGCTTTCGCCGACAGCTTGACAACGTGGCTGCCATTTGTAAACGCGATAGTATGAAGTTGAACGGACTTACGGACAATTTTTGATAGTTTTCGGGATTTTTACGCTGTTTTTCAAAATGGATTTCGGCGATTCTTCAAGTGATAGCCGAGATTTCGCTAGGTTCAATTTAAATGACATTAAAGGGCACGAAGTTGACTATTAATCGGAGCTAGATATCAGTGCAAAGCGTTACTTTGCATTAGCAGTCTGAGTCGGACTTTAAAGAAAGTGATTATGATTCTGAAAATGTGTTTGTAAATTGCCGTATAGATGACGGAAAATCACAAACAACATGCAGTATTTCGTAAATATTTGTGTTCATATATGGATTACCGGTAACAATCACGTGAGTAACATATTCTGCATGCTTTTCCCTTCATTGTGTTGTTTATTTAACTAAAATCGGTTGACTAACACCTTATTTGTGATGTTTTTACTAACGCGACCTGAAATTTTACCGAACCTGAAAAAATTTTGCCCGTTCAGGGCTAGAAAACGGACAAGCGTCTGCCCTGTAAAGGGTTAAAATGGGAAATAATTAGGAAAGATAAAGCTAGGAGTATGGCAGGGATGTGTTTTGTCAACAGGTGTGTGTGTTTCTCTCTCTCTCTCTCTCTCTCTCTCTCTCTCTCTCTCTCTCTCTCTCTCTCTCTCTCTCTCTCTCACTCACTCACACACACACACACACACATATATATAAAGTAATGAGAGAGGTCGGGACTATAAGTTGGGGGTTATAATATAAACAATCTAAGCTACACAGATAACACTATATTGACAGTGGAAAATTACCTACAACAACTTTTGAACATTGTTGTATGGCTGCAGGACTTGATGTGCTTGCTTAAACTTCCAGTGTGATGATGGTAGGGGGTTCAATCCCTACACCGGTCAGTTGGACTTCTTGTTCAGAAAGCAGTGGCAAACTACTGTACATAAAATTGTTTAGAGAATCAACCTGGGGTAGATCACAACATCCTGCCAAGAATAAGCAACATATAACAAGTAACAGAAAATGTAAAAATATGCAACATATATTAACAAGTAACAGAAAGTACAAAAACAAAATGACTTTCCTTGAATATCAAGAAAACATCAACAATGGTTACATCACAGAAAAAGATGACACGAAAATGTTAAGATAACAATAGAAGGAAAATGCTTAACCTAACTGGTAAATTTAAATACCTAGAGGCAGTTCTAACATTAGATGGAAGATGCATGACAGGTTAAGAGCAGAATCAGTCTACATTTCAGACAATAAAAAATATCTTATGCAATAAGTAATTTATCATTGACTTTCTGAGAGTACCAAAATGGTGTATAGAACTTGTTTTGTTGTATGGCAGTGAATTATGGAATGTGAATGAACAAATGAGAATAGAAAGAACCTAGAATCAAGAGAGATGTGGTTCTTGAGGCAGATGTGAATTCCTTGATTCCAGAGTAACTAACCATGATTGCCTGGAAGAGGCTAACATAATTAGAACATTACATTCAACTGTAAGAAAGCGACAAACATCATTCCTAGGTCATGTGCTGAGAAGAGAGACATTGAAAAAAATGATGACCGGAAAGATCAATACTAGACAAGGCAGACCAAGAAATTATGCTGAATGTGTTAAGATGGTTATATGGAGGAATATCATCAACAGAATTTATCCAGAACGCTAAGGACTGAGATCTGTGGCGACGCATGGATGCCTATGCCAGTTGCCAGGGCACATGATGACGACGATTTGCTGATTTTTCATTACTGAGGAGTGTATTTGCTGACTTGATCAACTCTTTTAAATAAATGTCTGCAGTTGTAACTAACTGGATCAGGTGGTGGAGATTTCATACTTCCCTGCAGAAGCTGAGACAGAGTCGTGAGGAAATGCAGAAAGAACATCAGGACAAGTTGGATGCTTTAAGCAAATCTGAAAGTTTGACAGAATTGTGTTCATCTTACCTGGATCCACAGGTGAGTATATTTATCTGTACTGTATTAGTATTGTGTGGATGTTTGACAGAATTGTGTTCATCTTATCTGGATCCACAGATGAGTATATTTATCTGTACTGTATTAGTACTGTGTGGATGTTTGACAGAATTGTGTTCATAAAACCTGGATCCACAGGTGACTATTCTATCTGTGTTGTATTTGTACTGTGTGGAAGTCTAGGTAAAACCATAACATGTGCTTCCAAACAATGTTTATAAGCAGGTCATGGATATGTAATAGGGAAGTGATATAAGTTGTCAGTTTATTTATAACAGTCTTCGGACTGAATCACCTGATCTGGCTGGCGTAGGTGTTCATGGCTCTCCACAGATCTCGGTCTTTGGTGTTCTGGATCAACTCTGCTGATGATACTCTTCCATGCCACCTTCTCAACCTGTCCAGCATCATTTCTCTTGGTCTGCCTCTGCCTCTCTTCCCCTCGATCTTTCCAGTTGTCACGATGTTCTCCAGTGCCTCTCTTCTCATCATATGACCAAAGAAAGCTGTTTGTCTCTTTCTTCTTGTTGTATATAGTGTTCTAGTTTCATTAGCCTCTTTCAGGCAATCGTTAGTTACTCTGGCAGTCCAAGGAGTTCGCAACATTCGTCTTAAAAACCACATCTCTGTTGCTTCTAAGTTCTTCCTAATTTGTTCATTTACATTCCAAGATTCGCTGCCATACAGCAAAACTTAGTTAGTTAGTTTGTCGTGATTCCAACTTCACGGCAATGGGTCGTCCCCATATTGCTCCATTCCTGTGCCAGTGAATATCACACAAAATGCTCCTCACTGCCCAATGTGAACAATGGAATAGATAGGAGTATCGGCAAGCCAACAGCCCGCACAGGTACACTGTGCATAATGCCGCCGCCAGAATGCCAACACAAAAGTCCTCCATGAATAATACAGTTCATCGTCGATGGAAACGGCAGTCACCAGAAAGACTTCATTGACCCGGGTTTTTATACCATATGGCTCGGTTTTTTTCCGCAAGACGACCTGCTGAAAGCGCCGCACATAGCACGAACTCTGTAGCTCCAGCAGCGACTCCCAGGAGTCTCCTGAAAAATGCACTCGTGAGCCAAAAAGGCAAACAAGTCTATCCAGCAACAGCCGACCGCCATCGTTGTTAACATGCAGTTCATGCTACAAACAACTGCGGACAGATGTAAAAGCATTCCACGCAAAACTCACAGCTCACAGTGTCGCGCCACACACTCACTCAGTAGCAGGGCGACGGAACCATACAGCAAAACTGGTTCCATATAGCATTTTAGCACTCTCATTCTTACATTCATTGATAGCGACTTATTGCATAAGATACTCTTCATTTTCTTAAATGCGGCATTTGCTTGCCCTATTCTGCTCTTAATCTCTGTTGTACATCTTCCATCTGATGTTATAAGTGTCCCTAGGTATTCAAAATTATCCACTTGGTTGAGAATTTCCCCTTCTATTTCTATGTCACATTTTGGTGTCCCCATTTTCTTTGATATCACCATTGTTACTATTTTCTTGATATTCAAGGAGAGTCCTTTTTGTGCACTCTCTGTTACTACAATGTCCAACAATTGTTGTAGGTCTGTTGCATTATCTGCCACCAATACTGTATCATCTGTATAGCGTATATTGTTTATATTATATCCTCCAATTAGTATTCCTGGCTTCTCTTTGATCCCTCTCATTATTACTTCGCTGTATAGGGAGAAGAGATTGGATGACAAGACACACCCCTGTCGTACTCCTGGCTTTATATGTTCGTAACTACCCTCTTTATTTCCCATTTTAATTGCTGCTATTTGGTTCCAGTATATATTCTTTATTATTCTTAAATCTTTCCCATCAATGTTGATATCTTCCAACATTTTAATCAGCTCATAATTTTTTACTTTATCAAATGCCTTAGTATAATCTATGAAGCATAAAAATATGTCTCTCTGCTTCTGTATTGACCTTTCTGTTAGTGTTCGTGATACATATATTACATGACATGACATATCTGTACTATTTACTAAATAATTGCAATCTTCATTTGCAAATCAGATTGTTGTTTGTTTGAACTTTTTTACGTAACACAAAATTTTCTTACCTTTAGACTTATTCATGATTGATTGGATCTGTAGATCGTTATCTGGGTCCATCTCAACCCTCCTTAGTCACCTCTTAGGCCATGTATAGTAGGGTAGTGTTAGCATACTTTAATGCCCTTTAGGGCCACATTAACACTTGGGAGACCTAAAATCACGTGGCAAAGAGAATTAATGACAGGTGAAAACCATGACTGAGCTACTGTATAACAGTAGACAGTACTACCAAATTTCTGTTAACGCCGAATGGAGCTCACACAACCTGACATCCAACATTGTGCCAATGACTTCAAGCGGAGGAGAGCAACTGGGGGGTACAAAATCAAATAAACTTTATTAGGGTCACAAATTGGGCGCGCAGGCCCGTCTTACATTCGGCCCTTCCAATCACTCGTCTTTCATTCATCAAAAGCATTATATATTTACATAGGAAGAAAAATAAACATTGTGAAATGAATGTTGTAAACATAAACAAGGCAAATTACCATGTTATGAGGCCCATCTCCCATACATCACCCCACCCACACAACACCCCCACCTACCCACACACACACGCACCAAGGGACACATACATACCCCACCAACCGATCCATCCCCCTTCCGCACATCCCCCACCCACACACTCTCCCCTTACCTGTTCCCCCAACCACAACACACTCGCCACCCACAACCATTCCCCCACCAACCCACACATCCTCTCCCCATCCACACCTCAAACCACCCATCCCCCAGCCACATCTCCATTGATCACATATTCACCACCCACGCACACAATCCCCCACCAACCCACACATCGCACATCCACTCACACATCCCCAAACCATACACACGCATCCCCACCAACTGACATCTCCCTGACCACAAACCTTATTCTAGTGAAAGAAAATGCAACCTAAAGACTAAATATCATGGCAGGGCTGACCAGGTCCTAAACCATGGTCAGTAACTGGTCTAGAATTGAAGCTCAGACAAGCAGACAGTTAGAACATTGCTTTGCTGATCTTGCAGCTTGTCTTGTTCCAGATGTATTGGTGTTACCTTTCCTCTGGAGTAAACTAGGCAGGCTGAGAGAGAGATCATGCTGCATGGGCAACACTTAGGCTCTACAATTCATCCCAGGCTTTTTGTTATGGCGAGGTATAACTGCATCCCTGGTCCCTGCCTTGGGTTGTAGTTATTATGCCTTTTTTGAAGCACAATGTAACAAACTTATCTGTCAAAACTGCCGGGTGCCAGTAGCAACACTTGGTCTCTATGTCTGATATTGTGACAATCCAAAACAGACTACTGTTTTGTATCATTTTCAATAGTTGTATATTTTCCTTATGTCTTTAACTCTTTTTGTCCCAAGCAACACACATTATTTGATTGGCTGTTCTTTGTGCATACCAATTGTGTCATGTGCGATTGTACTTCTTACGTTTAGTCAGTATATGGTAAAGAAATTTTACAACATATTTTTTAAATTTCGAGATAAAAGTAATACACTTGCGGTTTTGTTGTTATTGTTATTACCCTCCATCTTAGGCTAAAAGTTAAGAATTTGTTTGTTTGCTATTTCTTCTCTCCTGCCCACTATTTGCATCTTGCAATTACATTTGAATTCCAAGGGATGTGTTTTCCCCATCATTTTCCAACAAGTTTGTATTTCAGAGCCATATACTGCTACAGGCCAACCATGTGTAATGAAAGTCTTTCTTCAGCAACTAATGATAATACTTTCTAATGCAATTTTCTTCTAGGAGTCCCTGCACACAAACATGGAAATCAGTGAATCCCTAGGCCACAGTGATAACGGATGCCTTGAGAATGAAAATGATTCCAGCGGCCATTGGTCTGATGATTCTGGTGTCATGATCAAGGAGGACAACCACATCTTTCCTGTGGACCCCAGTTTTGAAGCACCACCAAAGAAGAAGCAGAAAGTAACATTCAGGGCTGATCTTCGGATTGGTAATGGTGTCATTACCTGTCGGCGGTTAACTAAAGTAAGTTTACATTTTAATCATTCCTTGTTTGAAAAAATGTATTATGATACTTCTGATGGGTTCGCCTGATGGCGAGAGACACTGTTAATAGAGAAAGCTAATCCACATGCAAAATTCAGTCCAGCACTACTAGAAGTAGTGTGTATAGACTACGCTTGAGTTCAAAGCAAGTGAGCGCAAAAAGAAAAGATTAGGTGGTGAAAGACAGGTGCTGGATAGGATACACACTGAGAAAACCTGAAGACAATATAACCAGCCACTCTTGTCGGGAAACCACAAGATAGGATACACACTAAGAAAACCTGAAGACAATATAACCAGCCACTCTCTTGTCTGGAAACCACAAGATAGGACACACACTAAGAAAACCTGAAGACAATATAACCAGCCACTCTTGTCTGGAAACCATAAGATAGGACAAACACTGAGAAAACCTGAAGACAATATAACCAGCCACTCTCTTGTCTGGAAACCACAAGATAGGACCCACACTGAGAAAATCTGAAGACAATATAACCAGCCACTCTCTTGTCTGGAAACCATAAGATAGGACACACACTGAGAAAACCTGAAGACAATATAACCAGCCACTCTCTTATCTGGAATCCACAAGGAAAATGAAATAGCGGGAGACCTAAACAAACGCAAAGGAGATAATTTCAGACATGGATTAATAATTTAGGGGGCATATGGAGGGAGCTGCAGGAAATAGCAAAAGATAGGACGGCCCGGCATGCGTTGATTGAGGGCATAAGCCCCAATGGGCTATATAAGGCAAAAGAAGAAGAAAGTTCCTGTATGTCCCAGAGTATCAGAGGTAAAATTTTTCACAAATAAATAATCATATATTATGTACTAATGTCAAGAATTGCGTGGTTAGCGCTTTTGCATATCAAAGTGGTCTGTGTTAATTTCCAGTAGTGGGAGAATATTTTTTACTGACCAGTATCAACCGAGTTTCATAAAACGAGTACTGGATAATTTTCTGTGATGAATAGCCCGCAATGAAGATATCTGGTCATTTTACTGTATACCTAGTATATGTTACCTCACAACCATTCTACAGTATCTGGTGTTGGGTTACCATAATTTTGATTTGTATCTGTTCACAGCCTGGCTACCGGTTTCATGTCCGCAAGAGTGTCCTGAGATATGGTCATGTGGTTCACTACAGTGAGCTTGTCCACGGCCTGCCGGATGCCCTGCCAGACAGGCCAGCTAATGAGGCCAACAGCGGGGATTAGGACTTCAGACATTTAAGACTGGACCTGAGTTGTCTGTACTAGTTGTGCTTTGTGTTGACTTTATGATAATGAGGAAGAAAAGATGTCACTGAACTTGGAGCAAGTACATTAGTGCTCAGTCTTCGCAGAAGAAGGAAGTGGCTGCTACATACTGGTTAGCTACATATCAAAGCCATTCTGTCTTGCCTGCAATTGTTGCTATTGGCTCCCCTCTCTAACAACTGTAGTCTAGAGGATTAGTCAAGAGATGTATCACCATGCACCAGACTTATTTACTGCATTCAGCATATCCTCTGGATCCATCTCTCTGTCCCAGTTGTTTATATGGATGTGGGAAGCAAGGGAAAACCACCCATTACTTCCCTATGAATAGGTTATGGGTGTCAGAAGTCGGGGTGCCCCACCGGCTAGATGAAAGTATTTTTCACTGGCGAGCAACCCCTAATAGTCAGAAACTGACTAGGGACAAAATCTATATGGCTGAACTATAGATTAGGCCCATGAATATCCAACGTACAGCTCCAAGTGGCTCGTTACAAAATTAAAATGAACTGTGCTGAATATTCGCCAAGGATGGGAAGGAGAAGGTTAGCTAGAAATAGATTTTTACGTCTGAATTAAAGTGTAAAGACAACTATTCCAGTACAGGTTTTTCTCCCTGACTGCTCCCTTCCTTGGTGTGTAAGTGAACCCCCACCAATGTACACACACAACACGTATGCACAATTGGAATTAAAATATAACGACAGAACTATGAGTTACAATACTACAACATTTATTTGCTAATCATAACAATAGATCTAGGATGATTGTCAATATGATGATGATGAAATCATATACATATTGATATTGATGACAAACATTACGTAACTTTACTTGTTACTCGATCTATCTGGATCTGTGGTCCAGATCCCCACTCTCCAGTAGACAACAAAAGAGAAAGAACAGCTTGCCGGTATTCTGAGATCCTGTCAGTCCTGACACTCCTAGTCAGTAGTCTCTAGTCTTGAGATCTATAACATAGGGCTCCTTGTGAGAGCTTGAAAGAAAGTCAAGAATGTGTTATATCAGTTCTACATCAGCGCAATCCTAATTAAAACATATAACACAAAACATATACAATGACCAGTCTGGCCAAGATTATCTTTCAGCTCGACTGCGTTCACCATCCTCCTTCTCCCTACTGTCTTAGTCTGGGACGGGCTTTTAAATTGTCTCACACGCCTGTAATGATTACATTTCTGCCGCCCCATGTCCACGTCGCTAATACAGAAATTCTGTGTCGTACAGCCGCTCCGTCCAATGTTAGTTTAGCAGCTCACCGGGTCGGTAATGGTATTATAATAGTACCTGATCATCCGGGCTTACAAGCCGTGACCAGTAGCTGTGCCAAGTTTCCATGCATTACCCTCCACCATATGATGAAAAGGTTTAGCACCATATACCCCATACTACCAATTGTGGGTAATGTCTGTACCATTACACCTCTGCTTCCAACACAATCATTGGTCAATGTGCCAATGCGCAGACAGTAGCATAACACTTCATATTGGTAGGTTTGCATATGACAAATCAATCTATCAAACATCCAATACACATAAACATATTGAGTAAACTAGACATATTATGATACTTTAACATCCTAGCATAATGCACTAGTTAGTTTATGAAATTACCATACATACATCCAACATATCCGTAAACATTATTTTACTTCAAGATGGACATCTAATGATATTCAACATAATAGCATTAGGCATTATTGAGTACTAATATTGTATAGCTACAAAATGAGATATACAACGTCTAATTGAAGTTACCACTTAGTTACTGCTGGTTGTAAGAATTAAATAAATAGTCAGTTGACTTATATTCTGTACAACAAATGCACACACCAAAAAGCAACTAGGATAGTGTACAAAGAAATGACAAGCATCATACCAAGACACCTAAAAGTATACCCAGACAAGATCTGTTTCACATAAGGCTCTACTTCTCAGAAGAATAACTCTTTAAAGCAATATGATATTGAACACAGAACTTAGAAAGAATACTCAAGTAACCTGAAGCAATGATAATTCTGGAAGTAACCTAGGTCAGATATAGACAGAGTCCATTACATCATTTAAAACTCGACTAGTTACTAAGAATTAAATTCTCCTAGTTAAATCTAGCAACCTAAGAATCATACAAAACGAGCTGGTTGTCTCACCTGTTCTGAAGTCAAACTTAATC
Source organism: Cepaea nemoralis (assembly GCA_014155875.1). Taxonomy (NCBI): domain Eukaryota; kingdom Metazoa; phylum Mollusca; class Gastropoda; order Stylommatophora; family Helicidae; genus Cepaea; species Cepaea nemoralis. The sequence continues at coordinate 633,609 of JACEFZ010020301.1, forward strand.
TAACCTAAAACAGGCTAGGGACCCTTATTTAAGCTGAGTCCAGCAGACAGTGTCTGAGACACTATTATCTCTTTGGCAGTCCCGTCATAAATTCTTCTTATCTCCTCCTGACAGTATTGCAATTAACTCCAAGTCTGTCCAGTCATAAAATTCTTTCTGCATGCACACTAGCCTTCACCATAGTGTCACACCTGGATGGTTTTGCGTTGCCAGCCCCAGATCAGTTTCACAGTCTTATCAGTGATTTCACACCTACCTGGGTCTGCCAGTCCGAGTAGACGGGGCTTGTTTCCCGCCCTGGGGCTATTATCTCTCCCTGTGTCAATGTTGTTCACGCCTGGGTGGTTTTATTCACTCACTGGCCCGTTCATTGTTGATTCAGCATGTCTGGGGTCAGCAGTTTCCCAGGTGTATACTAATATCTAGTTGCCATTTTACTTGCCATCTGCAAGCTTACGTCATGGCTAGAGGCTTTTTGTGAATAATCTTACTCATCGACTAGATAGCCGTGGAGTAGCGTGATTAATTCATTCTTTCTCAATTGGCCTCTCAAATTTGGAGACGAGAAAAGTGTCGGGGAGGTTACGGCGGCATTCGTGACATGGCAATCAACATGTCGCATTGGTGTGATGATGACATGCTCCAGAACAGTGCATACTGTCTTCAGACAACAACTTGACAGGAGACCTTCCACTTCTAAACTGAACTTGGTTACTATCTGGGGTTTCCCAACCAAGTCTACGTGTGACAGTCCATTTTCTTCTTATTATTATTATTATCCCGCTACTCGCTGCAGGATTTGCTGAGGAGGGGATCCGAGCACTTATGGACTGAATGGTTTGATGTGCAGTGAGGATGATCTGTTGACTAACTAACTAACTATTATTATTATTTTAGTACTAAGAATTCATTGCACAGAAAAGGAGAACGAGCAGATCTATTCAGCAAGAATTCAATATTGAAGAAGATGGCTATGAAGAAAAAATTATGGAAAGTGAACTATGCTGGGAACATAAAGAGAAGTCAATTATAAAGGGAGGCATACATGGGAAGTAGAGAAGAAGAGATCACATCGCAGATGGATTCAAGATATGATGGACAACTTACAGCATCTGACAGCAGTAGAGACCTGGCTTGTGATAGAGGAGACATTCAAGATATGATGGACAATTTACAGCACCTGACAGCAATAGAGACCTGGCTTGTGATAGAGGAGACATTCAGAATCCTGTTATGGGGGGAGGACAAGTCACTTTATGATAATGAGTTATACCTAACTAAACCCATGACAGCAGGGGAACATGCTATCACTTGACTGCAGATACCCTATTGCAGTTTCTCTACTATAGTTTAGTGTATGCAGGTTGCAGTTGTCCATAATTGCCGTTGACATTTTAGTAACCAAGAGCCCATAGAATGCACTTTGTAATTCTTCTTGCTCGTTTGCCCTAAAAATGATATCAGCTGTGTTGTGTCCATTTAGTGTGAAACTCCAGTGTTTGAGCCTTTTGGCTGATACACCCGACTTCAGTCTGGCATTTTGTTTTGGGTTTGTCATTTTTACTTCAGTGCTAAAAAAAACATAGGGTTACAAATATTTATGTGCTGTTGGTGCCATGGTACCATTGTGGTTAGTGCTCTGGTTTGTCAGCACAATGATATGGGTTCAATTCATTGTTGTGACAGAATGTATTCCAGTAATGCTCTCAGGTTGACCCAACCCCATCAACTGAATTCCAGATCATTGTTAGAATTTTATGAAAATAATCTGACAAGGAATATTGGTAGGGACTTGGTTATTCCATCTCATTATGCTGTGAAGGTCTTTCGTTGCATTCCGCTAAAACAGAATTTGCCATGGGGTTACCTTCATGTCTGTATACTGCTTGTAGCTGTCCATAATTGCTATTAACCGTTTGATTGTCACGAACTTGAAGCAGTGTGTTTTATTCTTCAAGTTTATTATTGTAGTAATCTACACCAGCCAGAAGTCACATTTTTGGTGTAGTGCCTTCCTTCTTCAGCCTTTCATCTCCCAATGGAACACAGGTCTGAACCAGCTGACACCACACCTTTGGTAGACTTGTTCGGAGTTGGTTTAATTGTGAAGCTAACATTTGACTCAGGGAGGAGGTCATCAGTCTTATGCCAACCTTCCTTTGTTGCCTCTTTTGACCTGTATAGTTGGCTACGGGCCCCGGGAACACACCGGTGTTTGTTAGTGTATATTGCTGTAACTTGAGAGCTGATGAAGACTCTCCAGTAGCTTTGTGTGGATGCTGGTCTCTGTGGTCCAATGTTCAGTTCCCAAGTGATGAAACATGAGTTAATCTTGTCAGATATGTTTGGTTGTCTGTACAAGGGTGACGAGACTGATTGTAGTCTCTTTGTGGCCTGTTCTAATGTGGAATAGCATCTGCCTTCTTGTTGGCTGAGTTTTCTAATAGACATGATCAATCAGTCAATCATTCACGTGCCATCTTCACAAGGAAGGTTGTTTGCAATGGATCTCCAGCTATCTCTGTCTCTGGCCCAGCTTGTGCACTCTGTCAGACTGCTGTATGTCATCTCTTAGTGTTATCTTCCGACTTGTATCACTGTCTATCTCTTACTCGCCCTCCTTAACACTGTATATTACTCATCTGCCTTGTCACTGTATAATTACTCACCTGCCTTGATGCTGTCTCTCTATTACTCAGCTGCCTTGAACTATCTCCTCCAGTATGGCTTTTACAAGAGTGCTATGTCATTTAATGTTGCTAAAGTATTTAATTTGTCTCTTTTTTATTTCTTCCATTAACTCTTTTTATTCCCAGCCTGTCTAAAATCTCTGTAGTAGACTTGATATGGGTCTTCTTTTCGTGGAATGAGATTCATTGTTCTGTTTGGTTCTATATTGTATTATAACTTGTATATATCTAACAGTTCTCATTCAGTCCTTGGGTGCTGACGTTTACCCGTGATTTCCACTTTCTCCATGTTGTGTGTGTTGATACATCACATATTCCATTCCATTTCATCATGAACAGTTTGTTCACTAGAATACTGCATGTTATTGTATATACATCTTTATAACCACTTCTCATTATGTGCCGAAAATTATAGTTAACACAACTCGCTGCTTTTATGCTGAAGTTTAGCCATTCTTACCACCCTGTCCACATTTTGTATGTTGATACATCAGATACATTTCATTCCATCGCATTATGAACAGTTGTTCACTAGAATACTGCATGTTATTGTATATACATCTTTATATCCACTTCTCATTACATGCAGCAAATAGTGGTAAACTCACTCCGTCCTGTAGTGCTGAACGGGCACATTAGCTTAGTGTATAGGGAACGTTGCTGATAATGTCATGAGGGCGGCCAGGCCAGGGTTCAGTGCATGCAGTCGTCGACTCGCTAAGTGAAGGAAAGACCGGCCACCTATTCTCCTATGTTCCATTCAGGCCTATACAATCTGATGGTCCTATCACATTCAGGCCTACACAATCTGATGGTCCTATCACATTCAGGCCTACACAATCTGATGCTCCTATCACATTCAGCCCCACACAATCTGATGGGCCTATCACATTCAGGCCTACACAATCTGATGGTCCTATCACATTCAGGCCTACACAATCTGATGGGCCTATCACTTTCAGGCCTACACAATCTGATGGTCCTATCACATCACAATCCCTCAGTTGATTCCTGCTTCAGACATGAATGTTTGTTTTGTGTAATGCTGACGTTAAACCAGGATTTCCACCTTCTCCATGTTGTGTACATGTGTTATGTGTTCAGACATGTTCCATTCTGTCACATCATTGACAGATGTTCACTATAATACTGCATGTTACTGTATATATGTCTTAATATCTGCTTCTCATTATGTGCGGCAAATTGTGGCAAACAGGTTGTGTACTAGTGGCATTTCATATGATTGTATATTTTGTATTTATTTATCATCATTCAGCTGTGTCTTTCATTTTCACATGACAGATTTTATACATTGTAATAAACTGAGTACAATAAATTGTGTCTAAGATGTATGATTCATCATTCTCTTCTTCATCATCATGCATTTCATTCTCTGAATAACTGCTTTATTTTTCCATACAAAAAATTCTTATTCTGGCTGTTTTGCTGCTGCATGCTTTAGATTCTAGTTGCTTCCGTGATCAAATGTTTCAGTTGAACACCAGAAATGTCACTGTATGTCAAACCTGGAATCTGTCTAGAGCACCATCTTCCATATTGACATGCACAAGAAGGAATGACACTTTATGACAAACCTGGAACCTCTGTCTATAGAACTGACTTCCATGACGAGGAAGGGAACTGGAAACCACACCTCATATGATGTCCTGGTCTAGAAATATGTGGTCATGTACGCCACACCACAAAGGCAGCATCTACTATAGGATTACCTCCACCTTTTCATGAATCTTTCAGAAAGATTAATATATTTCTTCATTTAACATTATGGCGTCTGTGATATGGGAGTAGTGAATGCAGTTAATTGTTCTGACATACCAGGTTTGAAGTCATCAGCCACGAGCAGTTTGGCAGCAGATCGCTTTATGTTGATTTTCACAATGGAATGAGTGTCTACCGTTCAGAAGGCAATGGCAAACTAATGACATTAAAATTGCCTAGAAAATCACAAGCAAGCAATAAATATTGGGTCTGATTGTGACGTCCTGTAAAGGGCGAGGAGCTAACTTATTTAAAGTTCTTTGAAAGTTAGCTGTTTTTTTTAAACTTATTTAAAGTTACTTTGAACATAACTATTCTTAACTTAGTTAAAGTTACTTTGAACAATCAACTCTAACTCATTTAAAGTTACTTGAAAGTTAACTATCTTAATGTATTTAAAGTTTACTTTGAAAGTCAACTATTCTTAACTTTAACATGGAGCACAACCCACCACCGGCAACACCAATCCCACTCCGGTATGAACCCAAGGCCTGTCCATGTCAGTTTGGAAGCACTAGACTCTAGATTCACTCCCGTTTGAGCTCAACTGGACCCGGGATCAAACCATCACACTAGAATATCACAACGTCACCCACCGCATGCTATAGCTCAAAATTTGCCCGATCGATGCAACTGACATCTGTCAATCCATGTGGCCCCGAATGATTAGGTCTTCTCGACTGGCAAGGCACATCAGGCTGTCTAAGTCCAGCGAGCAATACCCGCGTCACATGCCAGTGATCCGGGTTTGATCCTGGGTCTAGTCAAGGACATGCACTACTGACGAGCACAAACGAGAGCAAAACTCGAGTCTAGTGCTTCCAAATTGATGTGGACAAGGCCTTGAGTTCATGCCAGAATGGGATTGGCGTTGTCAGTGGTGGGTTGTGCTCAATGTTTAAATCTCAAATCCCGGAAAAAACCAAATAAATCAATTAGATTATTGCTCTCTGGACTTTAGGCGGCCTGGTGTGCCTTGCCAGTCGTGAATACCTGATAATTCGGGGCCACATCAATTGACGGATGTCAGTCGCGGCGATCAGGCCCATTTTGAGCTATAGCCTGCGATGGGTGACGCGATATTTTAGTGTGATAAATTGGTTGCGTCTAGCATGTGCCACATAGTTTAGTTGTTACACACACACCAGTGATCCAGGTCTAGTCCAGGATATGCACTAATGACGAGCTTAAACAAGAGCGAAACGCAAGTCTAGTGCTTCCAAATTGACGTGGACAAAGCCTTGGGTTCGTGCCGGAGTGGGACCGGTGTTTCCGTTGGTGGGTTGTGCTCAATATTTAAATCTCAAATCCCGGAAAAAACCAAATCTATTCTTAACTTATTTAAAGTTACTTTTAAAGTCAACTATTCTTACCTTATTTAAAGTTACTTTTAAAGTCAACTGTTCTTAGAGAAGAAAGTATTTATAAATGAGTTATTCCCTTTGTAGAAGTCCATATCTAGAAAGACTACTTCATGAGGGAGTGAGTAGAGGGTCTGAGGGACATTCAATGCATAGAGGCAAAGCCAGGTGAACTTTTCTTACACCACTACTAGAACTATCAGCATAGGAACTATTTGGTGGCTTTTCAGAAGGGGAAGAAGAGCATATGTGGGATTGTCCTCAGGGCAGTGTTGTTGATTCTGTAACTAAGCTTTTATCAAATATTAATTATATTTAACCTTCGCCAAAAAACCACAGCTGCATCTCATATGTATTGTGTGTGTGTGTGATAGAGAGAGAGAGATGGGAAGACTCTTCTCCTTGAAGAAGTATGACAAAGTGCGGGAAAAAGCCGAAATAAGTCTGAGAAAGTTGAAACAGTAGTGTTTTCAGCCTTGTGCACTTGGTCATTTCCCTCTGTCGATACGCTTGAACTCCGGCAGAGCAAAAGTCATCTGATCTATTCAATCATAATGAAATAAAACTAATTTTAAGGACGTTTAATGGACATGTATATTTCCCTTTATCAGCCCTTATCTCTCTCTCTCTCTCTCTTTCTCTCTCGCTCTCTCTTTCTCTCTCGCTCTCTCTTTCTCTTTCTCCCTCTCTCTCTCTGGGGTGGGTGGGTGGGGAGGGGATGTGTGTTTGGGTTGGTGTATTTGTGTGGGTGTTGGTGGGTGGAAGATGTGTGGGTGTTGGTAGGTGGGGGATGTGTGTGTGTTGGGGTGTTATGGGGGATGTGTGTGGGTGGGGGGTGTAGGTGGGGTTGGTGGGAAATTGTGTGTGTGGATGGGAAGATGTGAGGGTATGGGCGGGTGATGTGTGAGTGGGTAAGGGATGTATGTGGTTGGGGGTGGGTTGGGTATGTGTGAGTGAGTGGGGACGTGGGTGAGGGATGTGTGGGTGGTTGCGAGATGTCTGGGTTAGGTGGGGGGGTGGGTGGGGGATGTGTCACATAACATGATAATATGCATTGTTTATGCTTACAACATTCATTTGACAATGTTTTTTTCCCTATGTAAATGTTTCATACACTGTTGATGAACGAAGGATGAGTGATTGGAAGGGCCACATGTAAGACGGGCCTACGTATCCAATGTGTAACCCTTTTTAAACAAAGTTCAATTCAATTCTCTCTCTCTCTCTCTCTCTCTCTCTCTCTCTCTCTCTCTCTCTCTCTCTCTCTCTCTCTCTCTCTCTCTCTCTCTCTCTCTCTCTCTCTCTCTCTCTCTCTCTCTCTCTCTCACACACACACACACACTAATTTTTTTTAAACAATTTATCTCGAAATTTGGTTTATCTACATCTATTTTTCTGAATGAATTAGAAGCTTAGCTGGCAGTTCAGTGTAATAGTTAAAACGTTACGCTAACAGTGGGGAGGCAGAACGAATTTTTGGACGAACCAAGTGATTACTGTGAATCTACGACCTTGGCCAGACTGTAAGAACTAAGAACATCAAGTCAAAGGGGTGAATCCATGCAAGCACATTCTACAGTGGATGGGAGGAGGGGGCAAGAATATTCAACTATCGCATATTAAGTGTCATCGACCGAAACACGCTGTGGGGGGGGGGGGGGGGTGTTACCGAGGATATGCGAGAAATTACAAGCTGGGTGGTTTAGATAAATGTGCATTGAGGATAATCAGACTAACTAGCTAGTCAGTCTTGGTTCAGGTTCTTGTCCTATTGATGCCACGTGGCCAAGCTATCCAGATATTTATGTCTATATCTTCCTCAGTCTCCACCAGTTTTGCCATCTGTCAACACGTTTCAAGTTTTCCATCGCAAGGTTGTTGCTTGTGATCACAGCAAAAGCGTCACTTGTTTCCTTAACAGCTGTGCAACCTGAGCTTGCTGTGAATGCTCATTAACTTCTGTGCCTCGGAGCACAGGCCATCTATAAACACATACTACATCGCCCTATCCGGTGTTTATCGTTTATTAGCACTTTAT
>JACEFZ010020302.1:0-40000 GCA_014155875.1 Cepaea nemoralis
GAGGCAGTGGTCCGAGTTCAATATCCAGCAGAGGTCAGACCATTCTGTCTCTTACTGACAGTACCAGGACATCCAGCCAATACTCTAGCACTGACAGCACTAGTACATCCAGTCAGTACTCTAGCACTGACAGCACTAGTACATCCAGCCAGTACTCTATCACTGACATCTCTAGTACATCCAGCCAGTACTCTATCACTGACAGTACCAGTACATCCAGCCAGTACTCTATCACTGACAGTACCAGTACATCCAGCCAGTACTCTAGCACTGACATGACTAGTACATCCAGCCAGTACTCTAAAACTGACAGCAATAGTACATCCAGCCAGTACTCTAATACTGACATGACTAGTACATCCAGACCAGTACTCTAACACTGACAGCAATAGTAAATCCAGCCAGTACTTTAACACTGACAGCACCAGTACAAACAACCAGTACTCTAACACTGACAGCAATAGTAAATCCAGCCAGTACTCTAGCACTGACATGACTAGTACATTCAGCCAGTACTCTAGCACTGACATGACTAGTACATCTAGTCAGTACTCTAGCACTGACATGACTAGTACATCCAGCCAGTACTCTAACACTGACATCTCTAGTATATTGAGCCAGTACTCTAACAGTGACATCTCTAGTATATTGAGCCAGTACTCTAGCACTGACATCTCTAGTATATTGAGCCAGTACTCTAACACTGACATCTCTAGTATATTGAGCCAGTACTCTAACACTGACATCTCTAGTATATTGAGCCAGTTCTCTAGCACTGACATCTCTAGTATATTGAGCCAGTACTCTAACACTGACATCTCTAGTATATTGAGCTAGTACTCTAACAGTGACATCTCTAGTATATTGAGCCAGTACTCTAGCACTGACATCTCTAGTATATTGAGCCAGTACTCTAACACTGACATCTCTAGTATATTGAGCCAGTACTCTAACACTGACATCTCTATTATATTGAGCCAGTACTCTAGCACTGACATCTCTAGTATATTGAGCCAGTACTCTAGCACTGACATCTCTAGTATATTGAGCCAGTACTCTAGCACTGACATCTCTAGTATATTGAGCCAGTACTCTAACACTGACATCTCTAGTATATTGAGCCAGTACTCTAGCACTGACATCTCTAGTACATCCAGCCAGTACTCTAACACTGACATCTCTAGTATATTGAGCCAGTACTCTAGCACTGACATCTCTAGTACATCCAGCCAGTACTCTAACACTGACAGCAATAATACATCCAGCCAGTACTCTAACACTGACAGCAATAATACATCCAGCCAGTACTCTAACACTGACATGACAAGTACATCCAGCCCAGTACTCTAACACTGACATTACTAGTACATCCAGCCAGTACTCTAACACTGACATCTCTAGTATATTGAGCCAGTATTCTAACACTGACAGCAATAGTACATCCAGCTAGTACTCTAACACTGGCATCACTAGTACATCCAGCCAGTACTCTAACACTAACAGCAATAGTACATCCAGCCAGTACTCTAACACTGACAGCAATAGTACATCCAGCCAGTACTCTAACACTGACATCACTAGTACATACAGCCAGTACTCTAACACTGACATCACTAGTACATCCAGCCAGTACTCTAACACTGACAGCAATAGTACATCCAGCAAGTACTCTAACACTGACAGCAATAGTACATCCAGCCAGTACTCTAACACTGACAGCAATGGTACATCCAGCCAGTACTCTAACACTGACAGCAATAGTACATCCAGCCAGTACTCTAACACTGACAGCAATAGTACATCCAGCCAGTAATCTAACACTGACATCACAAGTACATCCAGCCAGTACTCTAACACTGACAGCAATAGTACATCCAGCCAGTACTGTGGCACTGACATCACTAGTACATCCAGCCAGTACTGTAGCACTAACATCACTAGTACATACAGCCAGTGCTCTAACACTGACATGACTAGTACATCCAGCCAGTACTGTAACACTGACATCACTAGTACATCCAGCCAGTACTCTAACACTGACATCACTAGTACATCCAGCCTGTACTCTAACACTGACATCACTAGTACATCCAGCCAGTATTCTACCACTGACAGCACTAGTACACCCAGCCAGTACTGTAGCACTGACAGCACTAGTACATCCAGCCAATACTCCAACACTGACAGCAATAATACATCCAGCCAGAACTCTAACACTGACATCTCTAGTACATCCAGCCAGTACGCTAACACTGACAGCAATAATACATCCAGCCAGTACTCTAACACTGACAGCAATAGTACATCCAGCCAGTACTCTAACACTGACAGCAATAGTATATCTAGCCAGTACTCTAACACTGACATCTCTAGTATATTGAGCCAGTACTCTAACACTGACATCTCTAGTATATTGAGCCAGTACTCTAACAGTGACATCTCTAGTATATTAAGCCAGTACTCTAACACTGACATCTCTAGTATATTGAGCCAGTACTCTAACAGTGACATCTCTAGTACATCCAGCCAGTACTCTAGCACTGACATCTATAGTATATTGAGCCAGTACTCTAACACTGACATCTCTAGTATATTGAGCCAGTACTCTAACACTGACATCACAAGTACATCCAGCCAGTACTCTAACACTGACATCTCTAGACCATCCAGCCAGTACTCTAACACTGACAGCAATAGTACATCCAGCCAGTACTCTAACACTGACATGACTAGCACATCCAGCCAGTACTCTAACACTGACATCACTAGTACATCCAGCCAGTACTCTAATACTATGACTAGTACATCCAGCTCAGTACTCTAACACTGACAGCAATAATACATCCAGCCAGAACTCTAACACTGACAGCAATAATACATCCTGCCAGTACTCTAACACTGACATGACAAGTACATCCAGCCCAGTACTCTAACACTGACATTACTAGTACATCTAGCCAGTACTCTAACACTGACATCTCTAGTATATTGAGCCAGTACTTTAACACTGGCATCACTAGTACATCCAGCCAGTACTCTAACACTGACATCTCTAGTATATTGAGCCAGTACTCTAGCACTGACATCTCTAGTACATCCAGCCAGTACTCTAACACTGACATCTCTAGTATATCAGCCAGTACTCTAGCACTGACATCTACTAGTACATCCAGCCAGTACTCTAACACTGACATCACTAGTACATCCAGCCAGTACTCTAACACTGACATCACTAGTACATCCAGCCAGTACTCTAACACTGACATCACTAGTACATCCAGCCAGTACTCTAACACTGACATCACTAGTACATCCAGCCAGTACTCTAACACTGACATCAATAGTACATCCAGCCAGTACTCTAACACTGACATCACTAGTACATCCAGCCAGTACTCTAACACTGACATCACTAGTACATCCAGCCAGTACTCTAGCACTGACATCACTAGTACATCCAGCCAGTACTGTAGCACTGACATCACTAGTACATACAGCCTAGTACTCTAACACTGACATCACTAGTACATCCAGCCAGTACTCTACCATGACATCACTAGTACAGTCCTAAGCTCAGTACTCTAACACTGGACAGCACTAGTACATCCAGCCATTACCTGTAACACTGGACATCACTAGTACTTCCAGCCCCTTACTCTAGACACTGGAGCCATCCTCAGTACATATACAGCCAGTACTCTAGACACCAGTACCATAACTAGTACATCCAGCCAGACTGACTCTAATACTGGACAGTATCAGTGCATCCAGCCCAGTCACTCTAAACACTGACAGTACCAGTGCATCCAGCCAGTTACTCTAACACTGACATCATTAGTACAGCCAGGCCAGGTACTCTAATACTGACCTAGCAATAGTACATCCAGCCAGTACTCTAACACTGACATCAAATAAGTACATCCAGCATCTAATACTCTAGCACTGACAACAACACAGTACACCCAGACCGTACTCTACCACTGATCTTATCACGGCACCTAGTACATCCAGCCAGTACAGTACTCTAACACTGACAGTACCATGTGCATCCAGCAGTACTCTAACACTGTTAGCAATAGTCACATTCCAGCCAGTACTCTACCACTAACAGCACTAGTAACCCAATCAGTACTCTAACACTGACATCACTTGTACATCCCGCCAGTACTCTAACACTGACATCACTAGTACATCTATCCCAGTACTGTAACACTGACAGCAATAGTACATCCCGCCAGTATTCTAGCACTGACAGCAATAGTACATCCAGCCAGTTACTCTAGCGAAGACAGCACTAGTATACCCAGCCATTACTCTAGGACAGACAGCACTAAGTACATCCAGCCTGTACTCTACCACTGACATCACTAGTACATCCACCCAGTATTCTACCACTGACAGCACTAGTACACCCAGCCAGTACTGTAGCACTGACAGCACTAGTACATCCAGCCAGTACTCAATTACCAATAACTCAATATTCAAGACAGAGTCACAGATCCTGCCTGCAGAGTCACAGTTCCGGCCTGCAGAGTCACAGATCCGGCCTGCAGAGTCACAGATCCTGCCAGCAGAGTCACAGATCCTGCCAGCAGTAGTCCACAGATCCCCTGCAGAGTCACAGATCCTGTCAGCAGAGTCAACAGATCCTGCCAAGCAGAGTCACAGATCCTGCCAGCAGAGTCACAGATCTTGCCAGCAGAGTCACAGATCCCGCCTGCAGAGTCACAGATCCTGCCAGCGAGTCACAGATCCTGCCAGCAGGAGTCACAGATCCGGCCTGCCGAGTCACAGATCCTGTCTGCAGAGTCACAGATCCTGCCAGCAGAGTCACAGATCCTGCCTGCAGAGAAGGAGACACCTGGGAATACAAAATCAGCGATACTCACCTCGCCCCTGACTTTGCTGTGATCAGCTCATCTGTAGTGAGGGCATAATGGGTGGTGCTTCCACTGTCACTTCAAATGGGGTAACTCTGTCAACAGGACACAGACAAGTCTAGTCGACCACACAGACACAGACAAGTCTAGTCATACACAGACACAGACAAATCTAGTCATACACACCGAGACAAATCTAGTCATACACACACAGACAAGTTTAGTCATACACAGACACAGACAAGTCTAGTCATACACAGACAAGTCTAGTCACACACAGACAAGTCTAGTCATACACAGACAAGTCTAGTCATACACAGACAAGTCTAGTCACACACAGACAAGTCTAGTCATACACAGACAAGTCTAGTCATACACAGACACAGACAAGTCTAGTCATACACAGACAAGTCTAGTCAACACACAGACAAGTCTAGTCATACACAGACAAGGTCTAGTCACACACAGACAAGTCTAGTCACACACAGACAAGTCTAGTCACACACACAGACAAGGTCTAATCATACACAGACAAGTCTAGTCACACACAGACAAGTCTAGTCATACACAGACAAGTCTAGTCATACACAGACAAGTCTAGTCACACACAGACAAGTCTAGTCATACACAGACAAGTCTAGTCACACACAGACAAGTCTAGTCACACACAGACAAGTCTAGTCATACACAGACAAGTCTAGTCATACACAGACAAGTCTAGTCACACACAGACAAGTCTAGTCATACACAGACACAGACAAGTCTAGTCATACACAGACACAGACAAGTCTAGTCATACACAGACAAGTCTAGTCACACACAGACAAGTCTAGTCATACACAGACACAGACAAGTCTAGTCATACACAGACAAGTCTAGTCATACACAGACAAGTCTAGTCACACACAGACAAGTCTAGTCATACACAGACACAGACAAGGTCTAGTCATACACAGACACAGACAAGTCTAGTCATACACAGACAAGTCTAGTCACAACAACAGACAAGTCTAGTCATACACAGACACAGACAAGTCTAGTCATGCACAGACAAGTCTAGTCACACACAGACAAGTCTAGTCATACACCAGACACAGACAAGTCTAGTCATACACAGACAAGTCTAGTCACACACAAAACACAGCAAGTTTAGTCACACACAGACAACACAGAAAAGTTCTAGTCATACACAGACAAATTTAGTCCTACACAGACAGACAAGTCTAAGTCATACGCGTACACAGACAAAGTCTAGTAATACACAGACACAAAGTCTAGTCATACACAGACACAAAGTCTAGTCATACATAGACACAACAAGTCTAGTCATACACAGACACAAAGTCTAGTCATACACAGACACAACAAGTCTAGTCATACACAGACACAAAGTCTAGTCATACACAGACACAAAGTCTAGTCATACACAGACACAAAGTCTAGTCATACACAGACACAACAAGTCTAGTCATACATAGACACAAAGTCTAGTCATACACAGACACAACAAGTCTAGCCATACACAGACACAACAAGTCTAGTCATACATAGACACAACAAGTCTAGTCATACACAGACACAACAAGTCTAGTCATACATAGACACAAAGTCTAGTCATACACAGACACAACAAGTCTAGTCATACACAGACACAACAAGTCTAGTCATACATAGACACAAAGTCTAGTCATACACAGACACAACAAGTCTAGTCATACACAGACACAAAGTCTAGTCATACACAGACACAACAAGTCTAGTCATACATAGACACAAAGTCTAGTCATACATAGACACAACAAGTCTAGTCATACACAGACACAAAGTCTAGTCATACACAGACACAACAAGTCTAGTCATACACAGACACAACAAGTCTAGTCATACACAGACACAACAAGTCTAGTCATACACAGACACAAAGTCTAGTCATACACAGACACAACAAGTCTATTCATACATAGACACAAAGTCTAGTCATACACAGACACAACAAGTCTAGTCATACATAGACACAAAGTCTAGTCATACACAGACACAACAAGTCTAGTCATACACAGACACAAAGTCTAGTCATACCAGACACAAAGTCTAGTCATACACAGACACAAGTCTAGTCATACACAGACACAAAGTCTCGTCATACACAGACACAACAAGTCTAGTCATACATAGACACAAAGTCTAGTCATACACAGACACAACAAGTCTAGTCATACATAGACACAAAGTCTAGTCATACACAGACACAACAAGTCTAGTCATACACAGACACAACAAGTCTAGTCATACATAGACACAAAGTCTAGTCATACATAGACACAACAAGTCTAGTCATTCACAGACAAGTCTAGTCATACACAGACACAGACAAGTCTAGTCACACACAGACACAGACAAGTCTAGTCATACACAGATACAATTCAATTTAATTCAATTTTATTTTAAAAGGGTCACAAATTGGGCACGCAAGCCCGTCTTACATTCGGCCCTTCCAATAACTCATCTTTCGTTCATCAATTGTGTATGATACGTTCACATGGGAAGAAAAAAAACATTGTCAAATGAATGTTGTAAACATAAACAATGCAAACTACCATGTTATGAGGCACATCTCCCACCCACCCACACATCACCCCACCCGACACACCCCCACCCACACCCAGGGACACATACATACCCCACCATCCGACACAAACCCCCTCCCACACACATCCCCCACCCACACACACACACTATACTCACCCGTTCCCTTAACCCACACGCACTCACCCACCCACACAAACATCCCCCATCAACCCACACATCCTGCGCCCACCCACATGCACATCCTAACTCACATACACATCACCCACCCACACATCCTCTACCCACCCACTAACATTCCCAACTAACCTCCCTCGACCACACATTTCCCACCCATCCAAACACCCCCACCAACCCACACATCCCGCACCCGACCCACATATCCATCATCAACTCATACATCCCCAACCCACAAACACACACACATCCCCTACCAACACACACATCTCCCTACTCTCACTCACACACACACACACCACACACAAACACACCTCCCTACTCACCTATACATCCCAATCCACTCACACACACCCACCTCACACACATACATCCACCACCCACCCACGCATGTCCTAACCCACATCCCCCACCACACAATATTCTCCATCCAAACACCACACACACACATATCCCCCCACACCCACACACCACCACATATCCCCACCCACATACCACACAATATCCCCGTCCACACACCACAAACATATCCCCACCCACATACCACACAATATCCCCATCCACACACCACACATATACCCCACCCACACCTACACAGATATTCTCACCCACCCACAAGCACATACCCCCACCCACACACCACACAAACCCCCCACCCACACACCACACACATATCCCCAACCAACAAACTATACACATCTCCTCACCCACACACAAATCCCCCACCCATCCACCAACCCACACACACTCACTCACCAACACATCCTCCACTATCCTACCACACACCCCCAACCACCCATCCCTTAACCACACATCTCTCGATCACATATACCCCACCCACATACAACCCCCACCCACTCGCACATCCTGCTCCGACCCACACACATCCTTCACCCACCTACACATCCCTCAGACACTCATACACCCCCACTCACACATCCCCCACCCACATCTCCCCACCCACCGCACATCCCCCCCACCACCCACAACATACTCTACCCCCAATCACCCACACATCCCCTGCTCAGCCACACATATCTCCTACCCATACACACATTCCTCACACCCATCACACACATCCCCCACCCACACAACCCAAACTATCCCCATCCCACATCCACATACATATCCTCACCCACCCACCCACAAACATACCCCTCACCCACACACCATCACAACATCTCCCCTAAACACCAACACACATATCCTCAACCCACACATCACACACTTCTCCCCACCCACTCTTACATCCGCATTCCACCCACACACATCTCCGCCAACACACACCCGCCACTCACACATACTCCTTCCCCCCCCCCCCCCCCCCCCCCCCCCCAACATGAAGCACAGACAAGTCTAGTCATATACAGACACAAACAAATCTAGTCAGACACAGACAAGTCTAACAATGGACTGCTACGAACAAATGTGGCTCATCCGTCAGGTGTTAGATCAGACATTTGAGTGTGTAGATAATTAAGCTAAAGTTGTACAATTGTTTACACTTGTGCAACTGTCAATGCCAGAGTTGCAAGGTAGTAAGTAATTCACTGTGGTCTCCCTTTGGTTGATCAGAGTTTGCACCTCACAGATGTCTATCTGAGATCATGATTTGGGAGTCAACGTTTATAAGTACAACAGACAACTTACCATACTGGTAGTCAATGGCTGCAAATACAACTTACCATACTGGCAGTCAATGGTTACAAATAAAACAGACAACTTACCATACTGGCAGTCAATGGTTACAAATAAAACAGACAACTTACCATACGACAAACAACTTACCATACGACAAACAATTTACCATACTGGCAGTCAATGGTTACAAATAAAACAGACAACTTACCATACTGGCAGTCAATGGTTACAAATACAACAGACAACTTACCATACTGGCAGTCAATGGTTACAAATACAACAGACAACTTACCATACTGGCAGTCAATGGTTACAAATACAACAGACAACTTACCATACTGGCAGTCAATGGTTACAAATACAACAGACAACTTACCATACTGGCAGTCAATGGTTACAAATACAACAGACAACTTACCATACAACAGACAACTTACCATACGACAGACAACTTACCATACAACAGACAACTTACCATACTGGGATACTTCAAAGGTTTGTGAGGAGAACTCTTTCACTTCCTGTAATAAATGGAGGGGAGGGGAAAGGGGATATCAGTTACACACTCACTACAGCACGTAAACGTGTAAATTCATGTCCGAAATACAGTGGGTGATATAGTGACACTGTGATCAGATGTTGCTAGAGCGGTACAGTGGGTACAACATGGGCAAAGATGTCGCTAGAGTGGTAAAGTTGTTAGAGCATGAGGTAAAGATGTCACTAGAGTGGTAAAGTGGGTATAGCATGGGGCAAAGATGTCACTAGAGTAGTACAGTTGTTAGAGCATGAGGCAAAGATGTCGCTAGAGTGGTAAAGTGGGTAGACCATGAGGCAAAGATGTCGCTAGAGTGGTAAAGTGGGTAGACCATGAGGCAAAGATGTCGCTAGAGTGGTAAAGAAGGTACATTATGAGGCAAAGATGTCACTAGAGTGGTAAAGTGGGTATAGCATGGGGCAAAGATGTCACTAGAGTAGTACAGTTGTTAGAGCATGAGGCAAAGATGTCGCTAGAGTGGTAAAGTGGGTAGACCATGAGGCAAAGATGTCGCTAGAGTGGTAAAGTGGGTACAGCATGAGGCAAAGATGTCACTAGAGTGGTAAAGAAGGTACATTATGAGGCAAAGATGTCTCTAGAGCGGTAAAGTTGTTACAGCATGAGGCAAAGATGTCACTAGAGTTGTAAAGTGGGTAGACCATGAGGCAAAGATGTCACTAGAGTGGTACAGTTGTTAGAGCATGAGGCAAAGATGACCCTAGAGTGGTAAAGTGGGTAGACCATGAGGCAAAGATGTCACTAGAGTAGTACAGTTGTTAGAGCATGAGGCAAAGATGTCGCTAGAGTGGTAAAGTGGGTACAGCATGAGGCAAAGATGTCACTAGAGTGGTAAAGTGGGTACAGCATGAGGCAAAGATGTCACTAGAGTGGTAAAGTGGGTACAGCATGAGGCAAAGATGTCACTAGAGTGGTAAAGTGGGTACAGCATGAGGCAAAGATCTCGCTAGAGTGGTAAAGTGGGTAGACCATGAGGCAAAGATGTCACTAGAGTGGTAAAGTGGGTAGACCATGAGGCAAAGATGTCGCTAGAGTGGTAAAGTGGGTAGACCATGAGGCAAAGATGTCACTAGTGTGGTAAAGTGGGTACAGCATGAGGCAAAGATGTCACTAGAGTGGTAAAGTGGGTACAGCATGAGGAAAAGATGTCACTAGAGTGGTAAAGTGGGTAGACCATGAAGCAAAGATGTCGCTAGAGTGGTACAGTTGTTAGAGCATGAGGCAAAGATGTCACTAGAGTGGTAAAGTGGGTAGGCCATGAGGCAAAGATGTCACTAGAGTGGTACAGTTGTTAGAGCATGAGGCAAAGATGTCGCTAGAGTGGTAAAGTGCGTAGACCATGAGGCAAATATGTTGCTAGAGTGGTAAAGTGGGTACAGCATGAGGCAAAGATGTCGCTAGAGTGGTAAAGTGGGTACAGCATGACGCAAAGATGCCGCTAGAGTGGTACAGTTGTTAGAGCATGAGGCAAAGATGTCACTAGAGTGGTAAAGTGGGTACAGCATGGGGCAACTACCACTAGATGTGCTGCCTCCACTAGATGTGCTGCAGACTGTCCATGGACAGAATCCCCAGACTGGCCAACGTGTCAAGGTTTGTCATGCAAGGGATGGAAGCCCATGGCACGCCTGCTAGGTGAACAGATGGAAGCTCCTGGGCTGGACTGGCACCCCTGCTGCGTGAATGGCTGGTCTGGCACCCCTCCTGGGTGAACGGATAGAAGCTCCAGAGCTGGTCTGACACCAACCAGCTCCCACAGATGAAAGCCTCTACACCAACCAGCTCTCACAGATGAAAGCCTCTACACCAACCAGCTCCCACAGATGAAAGCCTCTACACCAACCAGCTCCCACAGATGAAAGCTTCTACACCAACCAGCTCCAACAGATAAAAGCCTCTACACCAACCAGCTCCCACAGATGAAAGCCTCTACACCAACCAGCTCCAACAGATGAAAGCCTCTACACCAACCAGCTCCAACAGATGAAAGCCTCTACACCAACCAGCTCCAACAGATGAAAGCCTCTACACCAACCAGGTTCCAACAGATGAAAGCCTCTACACCAACCAGCTCCAACAGATGAATGCCTCTACACCAACCAGCTCCAACAGATGAAAGCCTCTACACCAACCATCTCCCACAGATGAAAGCTTCTACACCAACCAGCTCCAACAGATAAAAGCCTCTACACCAACCAGCTCCAACAGATGAAAGCCTCTACACCAACCAGCTCCAACAGATGAAAGCCTCTACACCAACCAGCTCCAACAGATGAAAGCCTCTACACCAACCAGCTTCAACATATGAAAGCCTCTACACCAACCAGCTCCAACAGATGAAAGCCTCTACACCAACCAGCTCCAACAGATGAAAGCCTCTACACCAACCAGCTCCAACAGATGAAAGCCTCTACACCAACCAGCTCCAACATATGAAGGCCTCTACACCAACCAGCTCCAACAGATGAAAGCCTCTACACCAACCAGCTCCAATACAGATGAAAGCCTCTACACCAACCAGCTCCAACAGATGAAAGCCTCTACCCCAGTGTTTCCCAACGTGGGGCCCACGCCCCACAGGGGGGCAATTCGATTGTTAAGGGGGGCAATTCGAAAAATGGAAGAAATCGGCTGGATATAAACGGGGAGACTTGAGACTGAAGTTAACTAAATTGGAACCTGACATAAAATCTCTTTGCAGCAAGCATCAAGCGCAAGGATCTCACTAAATTTAAATAATTATTAATAATTAAAATAATATAGAAAAATCTTTCATTAAAGTTATTTTGTACTTTAATTTCAGTTCTCCATTATATGTTTTGAAGGTTTAATTACTGTGCTTGCTCAATAATTTCCTAGTGATTTCTTCCTAAAACCTATCGGTCCTTTAGCTAGGATCGGGTGCATTTGCTGCTCTCCCTCCAGTAGTGCGCCTGGTCTGGTCGGGGGCCGGGATGATCAAATAAACACCCATCACATATCTTCACCTTAGACGTGGGCCTACTGGACAACTGTGGGCAATAGCTCACAGTGAGACTAAGTGCCCACACACAAAAAAGGTGGAGGCGAGGGAACCAGCCTGAGCCCTTCTAAAATAAAAAATTAAAGTTTCTTTAGTGAACATTTCAATTTTTGAATATTAAAATGATGCATATGTTGGGGGAGGCGAGGGCATAAGAATTTTAGAAAGGCTTAGGTGGGGCATAGCACAAAAAAGGTTGGGAAACACTGCTCTACACCAACCAGCTCCAACATATGAAAGCCTCTACACCAACCATCTCCAACAGATGAAAGCCTCTACACCAACCAGCTCCAACAGATGAAAGCCTCTACACCAACCAGCTCCAACAGATGAAAGCCTCTACACCAACCAGCTCCAACAGATGAAAGCCTCTACACATGAGACGTGAGATATAAGACACATGGTCTCTCAGGGCACAGGCTACATGAACGTCAGTATATGAGACTTGAGATATAACACTCATGGTCTTTCAGAGGAACGAACAAACGAACAGACTTTATTTTCAAAGGGTAACAAATTGGGCACGCAGGCCCGTCTTACATTCGGACCCTTCCAATCACTCATCTTTCTTTCATGAACAGTGCATAGGAAAAAAACATTGTCACATGAATTTTGTAAACATAAACAATGCATATTACTATGTTATAAGACACATCCACCACCCACCCACACATCCCCCATTCACTCCAACTCCCCCACCCAACCACACACACACATACAATACATTCCCCCACCCATCCACCACATCCCTACACATCTCCCCACCCACACACACCTCTCATCCACCCACACCCCAAGCACACATACATTCAATAACCCACACATCCCCCACCTACACACATCTCCCCACCCACTCACATATCCTTTACCCGTCCCATTTCCCACCAACAATCACTCACCCAATATCCTCCTCCACCCACACACCTCCAACCACCCAACCAAACACACATTCCTCAGCCACACACACAATCTCCCCGTCAACTCACAAATTCCGCACACACCCACATAATCTCCCATCTCCCCCAGCCCACTCACTTATCCCGAGCCCACACCTAGAAACATCCCCCACCATCTCCTAACCTGCACACACTCACCCACCCACATATCCTCTACCCACCCATCCCCCAACCAAACATCCCTTAACCACACACCCTTACTCATATACAATCACCCACCCACAGATCCTCTACCCAACCACACATCCTCCACCCAACCACACATCCTCCACCCACCCATTCCCCCAGCCACACATCCCTTAACCACACACCCTTACCCATATACACACACATCCCCACCCACGCACAATCTCCCCACCCATACAAACATCCCTCACACACATCCCCACCCACCAACACATTCCCCATTCACAAACACACACCTCCCATCCACGCACACACAACCCATACATTCATCCCCTCACACATCCTTAGACACACGTACTTATCCTCAACCACTAACACCCACACATCCCTTACCCACTCATCAACACATACATCTCCTATCTACCCACCCACACTCACACATCCCAACTACCCATCTAAGCAAACATCCCCCACCCTCACCACACATCATTCACCCACCCACAAACCCAACCACACCTTCACCCACCCACACAAACATCATTTATCCACACCCAGCTCACCTCCCACACAATACCACACCCACACACATCCCAAAGACACATCCCTCACCCACACACACATCTATCCACACATCTCCTACCCATGCCACACATCCCCCAAACTACAGTCACCCTCACTACCCACACATACATCCTCCATCCAGCCCACACACACCCCCACCCAGCCAGACATATCCCCCACCCACACACACATCTCCAAATCCATTAACAACCAGCCATCCATCCATTCAACCAACGAAGTAACCAACCAATTATCCACTCAACCAACCAATCATCCATCCGAAGAGCGAAGCAACTAGCTAATCAGCCAACCAACGAAGTAAACAACCAATGAAAAACTCAACCAATAATTGTCCAATCAACCAAACATCCAACCAAAAGAACCAATGAAAAACTCAACCAATAATTGTCAAATCAACCAAACAGAAAACCAACGAAGTAAAGAACCAAACATCCAACCAATGAACGAAGCAACCAGTCAACCAAGCAACACATAAAGCAATCAAGCAAGAAATGAAACAACCAACCACTGAAACAATCAAACAACAATGAAGCAGCTCACCAGTTGGCCTACAAATGATCAACAACAGTTTGTGTGCCTGATCTGAGTGGGCAGACGGACGGACCATCATCAGCTACATAGAAACCTGCACACCAGACAACCAGAACTACACAGACTGATGTCTAATACTTACCAGGTAGGTCACCTCAATAGTCCAGGAGCCAAACACTGGCTGGTCACTGAGCTGAAGGCTGCCCTCCACAACACTTGTCTCACTGGTCGCATTGCTCTCAACTATAATCTTGTTTCCGTTGGGATCCTGTATTAGAGAACAGAGAGTTTATTAGTCTTCAGGTAACCCAAGGCAATCAAAAGGCTATAACAGTGCCATCTCGGTCATATCTCAACACTTGCTAACTTGCAGTCATAAAGTGGCCAACACAGAAAGGGCCTTTTGTAACATGAATTAGAGGAACAAAACCAACTACACAAACACACCGAAGTCCTAGCAAATGGGCATCTAACACTTTGGTTGTCCCGAAAGAAAGATTTCACATGGACTGTGTGATTTCTGTGGGTGGTGAAACATGCTCCACTTTCACCTTGGTTGTCCCGATAGAAAGATTTCACATGGACTGTGTGATTTCTGTGGGTGGTGAAACATGCTCCACTTTCACCTTGGTTGTCCCGATAGAAAGATTTCACATGGACTGTGTGATTTCTGTGGGTGGTGAAACATGCTCCACTTTCACCTTGGTTGTCCCGATAGAAAGATTTCACATGGACTGTGTGATTTCTGTGGGTGGTGAAACATGCTCCACTTTCACCTTGGTTGTCCGATAGAAAGATTTCACATGGACTGTGTGATTTCTGTGGGTGGTGAAACATGCTCCACTTTCACCTTGTTTGTCCCGATAGAAAGATTTCCCATGGACTGTGTGATTTCTGTGGGTGGTGAAACTTGCTCCACTTTCACCTTGGTTGTCCCGATAGAAAGATTTCACATGGACTGTGATTTCTGTGGGTGGTGAAACATGCTCCACTTTCACCTTGGTTGTCCCGATAGAAAGATTTCACATCGACTGTGTGATTTCTGTGGGTGGTGAAACTTGCTCCACTTTCACATTGGTTGTCCCGATAGAAAGATTTCACATCGACTGTGTGATTTCTGTGGGTGGTGAAACATGCTCCACTTTCACCTTGGTTGTCCCGATAGAAAGATTTCACATGGACTGTGTGATTTCTGTGGATGGTGAAACATGCTCTACTTTCACCTTGGTTGTCCCGATAGAAAGATTTCACATCGACTGTGTGATTTCTGTGGGTGGTGAAACATGCTCCACTTTCACCTTGGTTGTCCCGATAGAAAGATGTCACATCGACTGTGTGATTTCTGTGGGTGGTGAAACATGCTCCACTTTCACCTTGGTTGTCCCGATAGAAAGATTTCACATGGACTGTGTGATTTCTGTGGGTGGTGAAACATGCTCCACTTTCACCTTGGTTGTCCCGATAGAAAGATTTCACATGGACTGTGTGATTTCTGTGGGTGGTGAAACATGCTCCACTTTCACCTTGGTTGTCCCGATAGAAAGATTTCACATGGACTGTGTGATTTCTGTGGGTGGTGAAACATGCTCCACTTTCACCTTGGTTGTCCCGATAGAAAGATTTCACATGGACTGTGTGATTTCTGTGGGTGGTGAAACATGCTCCACTTTCACCTTGGTTGTCCCGATAGAAAGATTTCACATGGACTGTGTGATTTCTGTGGGTGGTGAAACATGCTCCACTTTCACCTTGGTTGTCCCGATAGAAAGATCTCACATGGACTGTGTGATTTCTGTGGGTGGTGAAACATGCTCCACTTTCACCTTGGTTGTCCCGATAGAAAGATTTCACATGGACTGTGTGATTTCTGTGGGTGGTGAAACTTGCTCCACTTTCACCTTGCTTGTCCCGATAGAAAGATTTCACATGGACTGTGTGATTTCTGTGGGTGGTGAAACATGCTCCACTTTCACCTTGGTTGTCCCGATAGAAAGATTTCACATCGACTGTGTGATTTCTGTGGGTGGTGAAACTTGCTCCACTTTCACCTTGGTTGTCCCGATAGAAAGATTTCACATCGACTGTGTGATTTCTGTGGGTGGTGAAACATGCTCCACTTTCACCTTGGTTGTCCCGATAGAAAGATTTCACATGGACTGTGTGATTTCTGTGGGTGGTGAAACATGCTCCACTTTCGAAACAGTACCATCAACAGCAGTATTGTCTGTGACGTATTTCATCTAACATTCGATTAATCTATTCACGTTACAGGGGACACAACTCTGTAGTCAGCATATAACATGGGACACAACTGTGCAGTCAGCAGCTGACGAGAAGCAGCGAAATATTCCAGGCAATAACTGTGCAACTATTGTGTGAGGCTTCCTGTAATCAAATGACATCCTCCGAAGTCGGAGAGTGTCTGTCTGTACGGCGAGGAACCACCAATCTGCACACCAATAAGCCAGACATGGGACAACGGATACTCACGCAAAACTCAGGTCTTGTATGACATCACACTGATGTTGGACAACAGGATGCCTTCATCCGACATACAGGACTTCGCGTTGGAGCTCAAGCCAACGAACACAAGCAAGCAAGCAAATGACAGATTTTAATCACTGTGAGAAAGTCTGCATTCAGAACCTTCAAGCTCGTCCTGGAACACCACTCTTCCCTGGGGCGAGATATTCTGAGCTGTCTGCTCAACAACACACACTTGTGATGTGTGGACGGGTGCGCACTGGAGCCGCACAACAACAAAGTCAACAATAAATAACAACTCAAAGGACAACACATTCCAAGAAGCTAAAACAGCATGCATGACCATTGCGTCCTGATTTTGTGCAAAGCTATAGGCTGTTTGATATGCTGTGTGCAGCTACTATATGCACTGTCATATGAGAGAGTAGTAGTAGTAGTAGTAGTAGTAGTAGTAGTAGTAGTAGTAGTAGTAGTAGTAGTAGCGGTTGTAGTAGTAGTAGTAGTAGTAGTAGTAGTAGTAGTAGTAGTAGTAGTAGTAGCGGTTGTGTGTAGTAGTAGTAGTAGTAGTAAGTAGTAGTAGTAGTAGTAGTAGTAGTAGTAGCAGCATAGTAGTAGTAGTAGTAGTAGTAGTAGTAGTAGTAGTAGCATCAGTAATAGTAGTAGTAGTAGTAGTAGTAGTAGTAGTAGTAGTAGTAGTAGCATCAGTAATAGTAGTAGTAGTAGTAGTAGTAGCATCAGTAATAGTAGTAGTAGTAGTAGTAGTAGTAGTAGTAGTAGTAGTAGTAGTAGTAGTAGCATCAGTAATAGTAGTAGCAGCAATATCAGCAGCAGCAATAGCAGCAGCATCAGTAGTAGTAGCAGTAGTAGTAGCAGCAGCAGCAGCATCAGTAGTAGTAGTAGTAGTAGTAGTAGTAGTAGTAGTAGTAGTAGTAGTAGTAGTAGTAGTAGTAGCGGTTGTAGTAGTAGTAGTAGTAGTAGTAGTAGTAGTAGTAGTAGTAGCGGTTGTAGTAGTAGTAGTAGTAGTAGTAGTAGTAGTAGTAGTAGTAGTAGTAGTAGTAGTAGTAGTAGCAGCAGTAGTAGTAGTAGTAGTAGTAGTAGTAGTAGTAGTAGTAGTAGCAGCAGCAGCAGCATCAGTAGTAGTAGTAGTAGTAGTAGTAGTAGTAGTAGTAGTAGTAGTAGTAGTAGTAGTAGTAGTAGTAGTAGTAGTAGTAGTAGCATCAGTAATAGTAGTAGTAGCATCGTAATAGTAGTACTAGCAGCAGCAATAGGAAGTAGCAGCAGCAAGCAGTCGGTCAGAATATGTCGTGTGTGTGTGTTTGCTGAGAGAGTAGTAATGCTAACAACATACAGCTTACACCATAAAGCTTACACCTTACAGCTTACACTCAGAAAGCAGCATCAATATATTGTGACACGGCATTCTGACAAAACTCTTCTCAACACAACGCACACAGAGATAATCTTCTCAACACAACGCACACAGAAATAATCTTCTCCACACAGCCCACACAGAAATAATCTTCTCCACACAGCCCACACAGAAATAATCTTCTCAACACGATGGTACGCGGAAATAATCTTCTCAACACAAGGCACGCGGAAATAATCTTCTCAACACAAGTGCACGCGGAAATAATTTTCTCAACACAAGGGCACACATAATTAATCTTCTCAACGCAAGGGCACACATAAATAATCTTCTCAACACAAGGGCACGCGGATATAATCTTCTCAACACAAGGGCACGCGGAAATAATCTTCTCAACACAAGGGCACGCGGAAATAATTTTCTCAACACAAGGGCACACATAATTAATCTTCTCAACACAAGGGCAAAAATAAATAATCTTCTCAACACAAAGGAACACAGAAATGATCTCAACACATGGTCAGGCAGACATCCATTACTTACTTTGATTTCGTAGGAAAGGGCTCCGCCGTGCAGCAACAAGTCGGGCGTGACAGCAAACAGTCGGAATCGGACTGGGCACAGAAGAAACATGTCATTAGCTGTGGCACAGAATATATCACACAAACACGCACATACAATCACACACACACACACACACACACACACACACACACACACACACATACACACGCGCGCGCACACACACACATCCCACATTCTCACATACACAAACTCACACACACACATGATACAACTCTTAACAGTTCAATTTTTTTAAAATCCAGCCATACTTCAGCAACATATCACACGCACAAACACGGACACATAAACACACGCACGCAC
This sequence comes from Cepaea nemoralis, assembly GCA_014155875.1. NCBI lineage: Eukaryota > Metazoa > Mollusca > Gastropoda > Stylommatophora > Helicidae > Cepaea > Cepaea nemoralis. Next base: position 19,796 of record JACEFZ010020302.1, read on the forward strand.
GCATGCACGCACGCACACATGCGCGCGCACACACAAACGCGCACACACACGAACACATTTACTGTTCCATGTTTGTTTTAACATCTAACCATACTTCAGCAGCATGTTACACACACACGCACCCTCACACACATTCAGATATACACATTTACTCACACTCACTCCCACACACTCAGACATATACACACTCACACACACTCAGGCATACACACATACACATTCATACACACTCAGACATACACACACACACACGCTCACGCACTCAGATATACATACTCACAACACACTCACACACGCTCAGATATACACACATACACACAATCACACCCGCACAAGTGCTATACCTCCAGTATGCAGTGTTACGTGGACCACACACACCTCAAGTTCACCACGATAATGTTTCACTAGCTCAGGTTGTGAGTAAACATCTGGCTCATCATCATTCATCTACAGCCTTGCCGGATCCCACTGGAGCGCGAGGTCATTAGAGAGACACAGTAAATCCTGCATTTCATTTATAGGATACTAGCTGACCCGGCCCTTCTTCGCCCAGACTCTGGTGGGGAGCATCTCATTTAATTCATATAAGTAGTCATATAAGTTCTCGTTCCCGTTACCGACTATCTGTCTGTCTGTCTGTCTGTCTATCTGTCTGTCTGTCTGTCTGTCTGTCTGACCCGGCCCGTCTTCGCCCAGACCCTGATGGGGAGCATCTCATTTAATTCATATAAGTAGTCATATAAGTTCCCGTTCCGACTATCTATCTGTCTGTCTGTCTGACCCGGCCCAGCATCGCCCAACTCCTGGTGGGGAGCATCTCATTTAATTCATATAAGTAGTCATATAAGTTCCCGTTCCCGACTGTCTGTCTGTCTGTCTGTCTGTCTGTCTGTCTGTCTGTCTGTCTGTCTGTCTATCTATCTATCTATCTATCTGTTTGTCTGTCTGACCCGGCCCAGCCCATGGTGGAAAGCATCTCATTTAAATTATATAAGGAAGAGGGAGGAGGAGGAATGTGAAGGGGGAGGAGGGAGGAGGTAGAGGAGGAGGAGGAGTGAGGAGGATGAGTGAGGAGGAGGAGAGGGAGGAGGAGGAAGGAGGAGGGGGAGGAGGAGGAGGGAGGAGGAGGAAGAGGGAGGAGGAGGAATGTGAAGGGAGGAAGAGGTAGAGGGAGGAGGAGGAGGGAGGAGGAGAAGGGAGGAGGAGGGATGAGGAGGAGGGAGGAGGAGGAAGAGGGAGGAGGAGGAATTGTGAAGGGAGGAGGAGGAGGAGGTAGAGGGAGGAGGAGGAGGGAGGAGGAGGAGTGAGGAGGAGGAGAGGGAGGAGGAGGAAGGAGGAGGGGGAGGAGGGAAGGAGGAGGGGAGGAGGGAGGTAGAAGGAGGAGGAAGAGGGAGGAGGAGGGAGGAGAAGGAAGGAGGAGGAAGAAGGAGGAAGAAGAGGGAGGAGGATGGAGGAGGGAGAGGGAGGAAGAGGGAGGAAGAGGGAGGAGGAGGAGGGAGGAGGAAGGAGGAGGAAGAAGGAGGAGGAAGAGGGAGGAGGATGGAGGAGGGAGAGGGAGGAAGAGGGAGGAGGAGGAAGGAGGAGGAAGAGGAAGGAGGAGGAAGAGGGAGGAGGAGGATGGAGGAGGGAGAGGGAGGAGGGGAAGAGGAAGAGGGTAGGAGGAGGAGGAGGGGAGAGGAGGAGAAGAAGGGAGAAGGAGGGATGAGGAGAAGGAGGAGGAGGGAGGAGGAGGGAGGAGGAGGAGGTAGAGGAGGTAGGAGGGAGGAGGAGGAGGTAGAGGGAGGATGAGGGAGGAGGAGGAGGTAGAGGGAGTAGGAAGAGGAGGGAGGCGGAGAGAGGAGGGAGGAGGAGAAGAGGGAGGAGGAGGAATGTGAAGGGAGGAGGGGGGAGGAGGTAGAGGGAGGAGGAGGGAGGAGGAGGAGGTAGAGGGAGGAGGAGGGAGGAGGGAGGAGGAGGAGGAGGAGGCGGAGAGGAGGAGGAGGAAGGAGGAGGGGGAAGGAGGGAGGAGGAGGAGGAAGGAAAGGGAGGAGGAAGAGGAGGAGAAGGGAGGAGGAGGGTGGAGGAGGTGGAGGGAGGAGGTAGGAGGAGGAAGAGGGAAGAGGGAGAAGAAGGGAGAAGGAGGAGGGAGGATGATGAGGGAGAAGGAGGCAGGAGGAGGAGGAGGGATGCATTAGGAGGAGGAGGGATGAGGAGGGAGAGGGAGGAGGAGGGAAGATGAGGGAGGAGGCGGAGGAGTAGGATGGAGGAGTAGGAGGGAGGAGGATGGAGGAGGAGGGGAGAGGAAGAGGGAGAAGGAAGAGGGAGAAGGAGGAGGGAGGAGGGAGAGGGATGAGAGGGAGGAGGAAGAGGAGAAGAGGTGGAGGGAGGAGGTAGAGGGAGGAGAAGAGAGGGGGAGAGAGTTCGCCATTCCGAATTCATACTCGTCTAGTTCTTCCCTTCTACACGACTGTAGATAACTTCCTTACACATAAAAGATGAATTGTTATTGATATTGCCGTGGCATGGAGGAATATCAGCAGCAGAGTTGATAAAAAAAACAAAGACTGAGATCTACAGAGAGCCATGAACGCCTACGCCAGCCGGCACGGCACTTGATGATGATGATTGCCGTGTGACGATTCTGTGTAGTCACGTCATTTTCTTCCCTTTCCCTAGCGTTTTGGTTCGGGGATTCTTTCATCATCATCATCATATATTTACGTACGTATTTTGGGAGGGGGAGGAGGGAGGAGGAGGAAGAAGAAAAAAAACTATGACAGTTGACAGCTCTGGAATGAAAGGAAGGCGTGTAGAAAATTCATCTCAATCGGATTGGGCCGTTCGCGAACAAATAAAGGACATACATATTTACATACATACATATATACATATATACATACACTTTGTTTTATAGATATACTAGCAGACCCGGCCCGGCTTCGCCCAGTCCCTAGTGGGGAGTATCTCATTTAATTCATATAAGTAGTCATATAAGCTCCCGTTCCCGACTGTTTGTCTGTCTGTCTGTCTGTCTGTCTGTCTGTCTGTCTGTCTGTCTGTCTGTCTGTCTGTCTGTCTGTCTGTCTGTCTGTCTGTCTGTCTGTCTATCTAATCATTTATCGGTTGCAGTTAGAACAACCTTAGATAAACGAAGACCAACTTACAAAAAGCATTAGAAAGAGCACTTGAAAGATCTTACATCTTCCCAACAATTAATTTGGGTAAATGGAGCAGCGGCAGCAGCAGCAGAAGAAGAAGAAAAAGGAGGAGTAGGAGCTGGGAGGAGGAAGAGGGAGGAGGAGGAGAAAGAGAGAAGAGGAGGATGGAGGAGGGAGAGGGAGGAGGGGGAGGAGAAGAGGAAGAGGGTAGGAGGTGGAGGAGGGGAGAGGAGGAGGAGGAGGAATATAACGCATATGCCTGTAGATGTAATAATGGCTGAAGTTGTTCCATGTCTTCTTAGAGTTGGCGACAGTGTAAAGAAATATAACATCTTCAAACTTGATAGAGATAAGGTAACTATTATTTATTCATTCTTTAAGCAAAAAAAAGATGAGTTACAATGTTATGCATTATGCATTATTTTTATGAAAACTTTGAAAATGCCTTACAGATTGTATCATTATTTATTATAACTCATATGCCGGTATATAACTATGGACAAAGAGTTTATAAATCTTTGAAAACGATGCCACAATATGACTATAAGTTATACAGAAAAGTTATGCCCCTTGAAATAACTTTTACAGAGTTAAGTCCCCTGAGATATATGAAATTATAATGAAAAGTGAAAAATGAAATAATATTGGGTAAGCAGCCGATTTCACACTAAAACAATATGACAGTGGGCTGCACTGGAATAAAAGGAAGACGTGTAGAAAATTTCATCTCAATCGGATGGGCCGTTCGCGAGCGTATAAAGGACATACGGACATACAGACAGAGAGACAGACAGACAGATAGACAGACAGACGGAGATCGCAATTTATATATAAGATAGGCATCTTAGCTACCTTCATGCGAATATGTGGCTATGGATACAGGGCTAACAACAGAAGAACATACATGACTACATACATGGACGTACAACAGAACAACATATATGACTACATAAACTGATGTACAACAATTATATATATATATATATATATATATATATATATATATATATATATATATATATATATATATATATATATATATATATATATATATATATATATAGACATGGATGAGTGAAGAGAAAGACTCGAACCTAGTTGTCCCGGTTTGTAGATGGCCTTGTCTGTCTGGATGAGGCTCACCACCACCTGGCTCCTGAGGCTGATGAACTCTGTGCGCTCAATCTGTAGGCCCCCTGAGCCTCGGATGTATAGCTGAAGCGATCCAGTCACCACCAGACTGGCAGGAATCTGTGACAGAAGCAGCGCCTTGTCACTAAACACCTGCACAACTGTCAATGTCAGCCAGACACTGTGGGTGCCAGTCAGTGTCAGTATGTGTCACCTTGTGTCAGCCAGTGTCATTATGTGTCAGTGTCATTATGTGTCAGCTTGTGCCAGTCAGTGTCAGTATGTGTCAGCTTGTGCCAGTCAGTGTCATTATGTGTCAGTCAGTGTCAGTATGTGTCACCTTGTGCCAGTCAATGTTAGTATGCGTCACCTTGTGCCAGTCAGTGTCAGTATGTGTCACCTTGTGTCAGTCAGTGTCAGTATGTGTCAGCTTGAGCCAGTCAGTGTCGTTATGTGTCAGTCACCGTTAGTATGTGTCACATTGTGTCAGTCAGTGTCAGTATGTGTCAGTTAGTGGCAGTATGTGTCAGTCAGTGTCAGCTTGTGTCATTATGTGTCAGCTTGTGTCAGTCAGTATCAGACTTGTGTCAGTCAGTGTCAGTGTGTGTCAATCAGTGGCAGTATGTGTCAATCAGTGTCAGTATGCGGCAGACAGTGGCAGTATGTGCATGTCAGTTTCAGTACATCAGTCAATACCATAATGTACATGTCAGTGTCAGTACGTCAATCAATGACTGTATGTGCATGTCAGTAACAGAAGTCCAGCGTCAAGATCAGCCACTGTCAGCATGTATTAGTCACTGTCAGCAGATGCCACTTACTGTCAGATTGTGTCACTTTCTGTTGATGTATAGCATCCAATGATAGCATACACCGGTATGTGTCAGATGGTATCAGCATCTGTCCATGAATGCATGTTGTGTCAGTTAGTGTCAGTAGTTGTCAGTAACTGCTATTATATAGCAGTGTTTGTATATGTCAGTTAGTGTCAGTAGTTGTCAGTAACTGCTATTATATAGCAGACCGGTCTCTCTGGATTAGAGGTTACACGACTTTCTCCGTAATCTCGTAAATTCTCGTAAGTAACGTGACGTTGCGCGAGAGTTGGTAGCGGCTCTCTCGGCGTCGGTAACTTACGGGGTATTTGAGCCGGTTGCTCAGAAATCAATGGCAAACTACTGAGCGTAATCTTGACAAGAAATCAACAATCAGCTGGAAGATGCTGATGTTGACAGCGATGTCCTGTAAAGGATATGCGAAAAAAAACAAATATATATATATCAGTGTTTGTGTGTGTCAGTTAATGTCAGTGTCCGTATGTGTCAATGCCAGTACATGCCAGTCAAGGTCATTATGAGACAGACAGTGTCAGTACGTGTAGCCAGTGTTAGTACGTGTAGCCAGTGTTAGTATTTGTCAGTGAGAATATGTCAGTTTCAGTATGTGTCAGTCACTGTTGGTATGTCAGTGAGTGATTGTATATTACAGTTACTGTAAGTGTATGCTAAACATTGTTACTATGTGTCACACAGTGACAGCATATGTCGAACAGTGTCAGTATACATCACACAGTGTTAGTGTGTGTCACACAGTGTCAGTATATGTCACAAAGTGCCAATATCTGTCACTCAGTATCAGTATGTCACACAGCGTCAGCATATGCCACACAGTGTTAGAATGTGACACGGTGTCAGTATGTCACACAGTGTCAGTATGTCACACAGTGTCATTATATCATTCAGTGACAGTATATGTCACACAGTGTCAGTCAGTACCAGTATGTACATCAACAACTACTGACATCAGTAAAGACAATCGTAATAATGAGTAAATGGTTGCACTCACCCGCAGCACCAGTTTCCCTGGACTTCCTGCAGGGAAAGACATAAGTTACAAATCATCATCATCATCATCATCATCATCATCATCATCATCATCATCATCATCATCATCATCATCATCATCATCATCATCACCAACAACATCAACATCATCATCAACATCATCATTATCAACTGTTTATAACAACCACGATGTCAACAAGTGTACGCGCTGGTCAATTGAATATAGCTTGTCATCTTAATATAGCTGATCAACTGAATATAGCTTGTAATCTGAAAATAGTTGGTCAACTGAATATAGCCTGTCATCTTAATATAGCTGGTCAACTGAATATAGCTTGTAATCTGAAAATAGTTGGTCAACTGAATATAGCTTGTCAACTGAATATAGCTGGTCAACTGAATATAGCTTGTCAACTGAATATAGCTGGTCAACTGAATATAGCTTGTCATCTTAATATAGCTGGTCAACTGAATATAGCTGGTCAACTGAATATAGCTTGTCAACTGAATATGACTTGTCATCTTAATATAGCTGGTCAACTGAATATAGCTGATCAACTTAATATGGCTTGTCATCTTAATATAGCTGGTCAACTGAATATAGCTTGTCATCTTAATATAGCTGGTCAACTGAATATAGCTGTCATCTTAATATAGCTGGTCGAACTGAATATAGCTGTAATCTGACTAGTTGTCACTGAATATAGCTTGCAACTCGAATATAGCTGCGTCCAAACTGAATATAGCTTGTCAACTGAATATAGCTGGTCAACTGAATATAGCTTGTCAACTGAATATAGCTTGTCAACTGAATATAGCTGGTCAACTGAATATAGCTTGTCACTGATATAGAGGGTCAACTGAATAAAGCGTGTCATCTTAATATAGCTGCGTCAACTGAATATAGCTGGTCAACTGTAAATAGAGCGCGTCAACTGAATATGCTCTGTCATCTTAATTATAGCTGATCAACTGAATATATGGCTTGTAATATGTGAACATAGCTGGCAACGGAATATACCTCGTTTCGTCAACGAATATGAGCTGTCAACTGAATCTAGCCGACGTCAACTGAAGATGCTGTCAACTGAAATATAGCTGGTCAACTGAATATAGCTTGTCACCTTAATATAGCTGGTCATCATAATATTGCTTGACAACTGAATATAGCTGGTCATCTTAATATAGCTTGTCATCTTAATATAGCTGGTCAATTGAATATAGCTTGACAACTGAATATAGCTTGACAACTGAATATAGTTGGTGAACTGAATATAGCTGGCCACCTGAATATCTGGTCAGCTAAATATAGCTGGTCAACTGAATGTAGCTTATTAATTGAATATAGCTGATCAATTGAATATAGCTGGTCAACTGAGTATAGCTGGTCAAATGAATATAGCTGGTCAACTGAATATTGCTGGCAATCTGTCCACAACGCTGGAATTATCATCCTTCTCCTCCTTCTCTTCCTTCTCCTCCTTCTCCCTTCATACTCTCGGCTCTCTTCTTCTCTCCTCTCGTTCTCCTCTTCTCCTCCAGCTCTCTGTCTTCTTCTGCTTCTCTCGTCTTCTTCTTCTATCTTCTCTTATTCTTCTTCTCTCTTCTTCTCTTCTTCTTATTCTTCTTCTCTCTTCTTTCCCGTCTTGATTCTCTTCTTCTCTCTCTTCTTCTTCTTGCTCTCTTCTTCTTCTTCTTCTCTTCTTCTTCTTCTGTCTCTTCTTCTTCTTCTTCTTCTTCTTCTGCTTCTTCTCTTCTTCTCTTCTTCTTCTCTATCCTAGAAATATCATACAATATCTTGTATAGACACAGGTTGACTCATCTATAAAACATTTGTCAGAAAACATGTAGAGACCACCAGCCCAGTCATCCAGCTACCGTCACTCTGTCACGTCCATCCAGCTACCGTCACTCTGTCACGTCCATCCAGCTACCGTCATTCTGTCACGCCCATCCAGCTACCGTCACTCTGACACGTCCATCCAGCTATTGTAACTCTGTCACGTCACGTTCACCCAGCTGCCGTCACTCTGACACGTCACGTCCATTCAGCTGCCGTCACTCTGACACGTCCATCGAGCTGCCGTCACTCTGACACGTCCATCCAGCTGCCGTCACTCTGACACGTAATCCAGCTGCCGTCACTCTGACACGTCCATCCAGCTGTTGTAACTCTGTCACGTCACGTCCACCCAGCTGCCGTCACTCTGACACGTCCACCCAGCTGCCGTCACTCTGACACGTCCATCCAGCTATTGTAACTCTGTCACGTCACGTCCATCCAGCTATTGTAACTTCTGTCACGTCACGTCCAACCAGCTGCAGTCACTCTGACACGTCCACCCAGCTGCCGTCACTCTGACACGTCCACCCAACTATTGTAACTCTGTCACGTCACGTCCATCCAGCTATTGTAACTCTGTCACGTCACGTCCACCCAGCTGCCGTCACTCTGACACGTCCACCCAGCTGCCGTCACTCTGACACGTCCATCCAGCTGCCGTCACTCTGACACGTCCATCCAGCTATTGTAACTCTGTCACGTCACGTCCATCCAGCTGCCGTCACTCTGACACGTCCATCCAGCTATTGTAACTCTGTCACGTCACGTCCATCCAGCTATGTAACTGTCCACGTCACTCCACAGCTGCAGTCACTCTGACACGTCACCCAGCGCGTCACTCTGACACGTCCACCCAGCTATTGTAACTCTGTCACGTCACGTCCATCCAGCTATTGTAACTCTGTCACGTCACGTCCACCCAGCTGCCCTCACTCTGACACGTCCACCCAGCTGCCGTTACTCTGACACGTCCACCAGCTGTCCGTCACTACTGACACGTCATCCAGCTGCCGTCACTCTGACATCAACGCCATCAGTATTGTACTCTGTCACGTCACGTCACCAGCTGCCGTCACTCTGACACGTCCACCCAGCTGCAGTCACTCTGACACGTCCATCCAACTGCCGTCACTCTGACACGTCAACCCAGCTGCAGTCACTCTGACACGTCCATCCAGCTGCCGTCACTCTGACACGTCCACCCAGCTGCAGTCACTCTGACACGTCCACCCAGCTGCCGTCACTCTGACACGTCCACCCAGCTGCCGTCACTCTGACACGTCCACCAGCTGCCGTCACTCTTACACGTCCATCCAGCTATTGTAACTCTGTTACGTCACGTCCATCCAGCTATTGTAACTCTGTCACGTCACGTCCACCCAGCTGCCGTCACTCTGACACGTCCACCCAGCTGTTCTTTTTGTCTTCGTCACTCGACACGTGCACCAGCTATTGTAACTCTATCACGTCGCGTCATCCAGCTATGGTAACGCTGTCACGTCACGTCCACAGCTGCGCTCACGCGGACACGTCCACCAGCGCGTCACTCTGACACGTCCACCAGTCTATTGATTGACTCTGTCACGTCACGTCCATCAGCTATTGGACTCTTCTCTTTTTTATGTCACGTCACGTCCACCCAGCTGCCGTCACTCTGACACGTCCATCCAGCTGCCGTCACTCTGACACGTCCATCCAGCTGCCGTCACTCTGTCACGTCCATCCAGCTATTGTAACTCTGTCACGTCACGTCCATCCAGCTGCCGTCACTCTGACACGTTCACCAACTGCGTCACTCTGACCGTCCACCCAGCATTATATAACATCTGTCACGTCATGTCCATCCAGCTGTGTAACTCTGGACCACGTCCACCCAGCTGCGTCACTCTGACAACGTCCACCAGCTAGGCCGTCACTCTGACACGTCCACCAGCTATTGTAACTACTGCCACGTCACGTCCATCCAGCTATGTCGTCACTACTGGGACACGACTCCATCCAGCTGCGTCACTCTGACACGTCACGTCATCCAGCGATTGTAACTCTGCTCACGTCCATACCTGCTATGCAAGCTCTGTCACGTCACGTCCACCCAGCTAGCCGTCACTACTGATCACGGCCATCCAGCTGCCGTCACTCTGACACGTCCCGTCCATCCAGCTATTGTAACTCTGTCACGTCACGTCCAACCAGCTGCAGTCACTCTGACACGTCCACCCAGCTGCCGTCACTCTGAAACGTCCATCCAGCTATTGTAACTCTGTCACGTCACGTCCAACCAGCTGTTGTAACTCTGTCACGTCACGTTCACCCAGCTGCCCTCACTCTGACACGCCACGTCCATCCAGCTATTGTAACTCTGTCACGTCACGTCCACCCAACTGCCGTCACTCTGACCACGTGCATTTTCCACCAGCTGCAGTCACTCTGACACGTCCATCCAACTATTGTAACTCTGTTACGTCACGTCCATCTAGCTGCCGTCACTCTGACACGTCCACCCAGCTGCAGTCACTCTGACACGTCACGTCCATCCAGCTATTGTAACTCTGTCACGTCACGTCCACCCAGCTGCCGTCACTCTGACACGTCCACCCAGCTGCAGTCACTCTGACACGTCCATCCAACTATTGTAACTCTGTCACGTCACGTCCATCCAGCTATTGTAACTCTGTCACGTCACGTCCACCCAACTGCCGTCACTCTGACACGTCCACCCAGCTGCCGTCACTCTGACACGTCCATCCAGCTGCCGTCACTCTGACACATCCATCCAGCTATTGTAACTCTGTCACGTCACGTCCATCTAGCTGTTGTAACTCTGTCACGTCACGTTCACCCAGCTGCGTCACTCTGACACGTCACCAGGCTGCAGTCACTCTGACACCGTCCATTCAGCTGCGTCACTCTGACACGTCATGCCGCCATGTAACTCTGTACACGTCACGTCATCAGCTGTGTAACTCTGTCACGTCACGTCACCAGCTGCCTCACTCTGACACGCCACGTCCATCCAGCTGCCGTCACTCTGACACGTCACCAACTGCCGTCACTCTGACACGTCCATCCAGCTATTGTACCGCTGTCCCCGCACGTCATCGCAGCGTCCGTCACATCACTGTCACATCCTGGAGGCAAGCACGGTAGCAACACAAACATGTGCAGATAACTGTGTCTCTAACTACCCGAGCACATCCACGAGACAAGACACCAATCTCAGAACATATGGTGACAACTGGACCATATGTGTGGATAGAGAGACAGCGGAAGACAGCGAGAGAAAATTATTGAAATTCTTGTGTCTTGGCACAGAAAGGAGTCAGCATAACAATTGACACATGCCGTTTGAGATCGCATGATGTGCAGAAGCATGGTCGCTCACGCCAGTCGGCAAGGCACTTGATGATGACATGATGATGATGATGATGATGATGATGATGATGATGATGATGATGGCCAGAGCTGAAAGTTCCAGTAGCAGAAACAATATGAAAATGTTGGAGCCAACACTCAGCCTCAACGAAACCAACACTAAAGTTAACATAGCTAACAGATCCAGAAGCAGGGACAATGTGAAAATGTTGAGCCAATACTCAGCGTCGACGAAACAAACAAACACTGAAGTTACCACTGCTGAAAGTCCCTGAGGCATTGACAATTGGCGTAATAAGCGACCTGCCAGCCAGTGAGTCGAAGCCTTGCTCCTGTAGGGATGCCAGGACCAGGACGTCTGTGGCTTTGAGAATGATCACACTGATCTCAAAGTCGGAGCCCAGCTGGACCTCGTCGGGTGCTGTGATAACATAGGTGCCAGCACTGGGGACACAACACGTCATTTATTTAGTCGTCGTCGGGTGCTGTGATAATATGTCTGCCAGTACTAGGGGAATAACTTTTACTGCCAGCACCGGGGGGATAACATTTGCTGTCAGTACTGGGGGAATAACCTTTACTGCCACAGAGAGGGGTCATTGTGATGACGGAGAGAGTGACACAGAGAGGGAGCATTATGATGATGGAGAGAGTAACACAGAGAGGGAGCATTGTGATGACCGAGAGAGTGACACCAAAGAGAGAGTGGACACCAAAGGGGGGGGGGGGGGGGGGGGGTGGGGAGAGGACATTGTGATAGATGGAGAGAGTGACACAGAGAGGGGACATTGTGATGACGGAGAGAGTGAACGGAGAGAGACATTGTAGTGACGGACGAGAGTGCCACAGAGAGGGAGCATATGATGATGGAGAGAGTAACACAGAGAGGAGCAGGGTGATGACGGACGAGAGTGACACAGAGAGGGAGCATTGTGCTGACGGAGAGAGTGACACAGAGATGGGGACATTGTGATGAGAGAGAGTGATACAGAGAGGGACATTGTGATGACGGAGAGAGTGAACGGAGAGAGGACCTGTGATGACGGAGAGAGTGACACAGGAGAGTGTACATTGTGATCGACGGAGAGAGTGAACAGGAGAGAGGACATTGTGATGACGGAGAGAGTGACACAGAGAGGGGACCATTGTGATGATGGAGAGCAGTGACACAGAGAGGGGACATTGTGATGACGGAGAGAGTGACACAGAGACGGGACATGTGATGACGGAGAGAGTGACACAGAGACCGGGGACACTGTGATGATGGAGAGAGTGACACAGAGAGGGCGGACATGTGATGACGGAGAGAGTGCACACAGAGAGGGGACTTGTGATGACAGGAGAGAGTGACACGGGAGGGGACATTGTGATGATGGAGAGTAGTGAACAGGAGAGAGGACATGGTGATGATGGAGAGAGTGACACAGAGAGGGGACATTGTGATGACGGAGAGAGGACACAGAGAGGGGACATTGTGATGATGGAGAGGGAACAGGAGAAGGACATGTGTGATGATGAGAGAGTGAACAGAGAGAGGACATTGTGATGACGGAGAGAGTGACCAGAGAGGGGACATTGTGATGACGGAGAGAGTGACACAGAGAGGGGACATTGTGATGAGGAGAGAGTGAACAGGAGATGAGGGACATTGTGATGATGGAGAGAGTGACACAGAGAGGGGACATTGTGATGACGGAGAGAGTGAACAGAGAGAGAGGACATTGTGATGACGGAGAGAGTGAACAGGAGAGAGGACATTGTGATGACGGAGAGAGTGACACGAGAGGGGACATTGTGATGATGGAGAGAGTGAACAGAGAGAGGACATTGTGATGACTGGAGAGAGTGAAGAGAGAGGACATTGTGATGCATGACGGAGGGTGAGATGTGTAGAGAGTGACACAGAGAGGGACATTGTGATGACGGAGAGAGTGACACAGAGAGGGGACATTGTGATGCGGAGAGAGTGACACAGAGAGGGGACATTGTGATGACGGAGAGAGTGACACAGAGAGGGGACATGTGATGACGGAGAGAGTGACACAGAGAGGGACATGTGATGACGGAGGAGAGTGACACAGAGAGGGGCCATTGTGACGACGGAGAGAGTGACACAGACGAGGGGAATTGTGAGGACGGAGAGAAGTGACACAGAGAGGGACATTGTGATGACTGGAGAGAGTGAACAGGAGAGAGGACATTGTGATGACGGAGAGAGTGACACAGAGAGGGGACATTGTGATGATGGAGAGAGTGACACAGAGAGGGGACATTGATGATGGACGAGAGTGACACAGAGAGGGGACATTGTGATGACGGAGAGAGTGACACAGGAGAGGGACATTGTGATGATGGAGAGAGTGAACAGAGAGAGGACATTGTGATGATGGAGAGAGTGACACAGGAGAGGGAAATTGTGATGACGGAGAGAGTGACACAGAGAGGGACATTGTGATGACGGAGAGAGTGACAAGAGAGGACTTTAGACGGAGAGGGAACAGGAGGGGCATTGTGATGACGGAGAGAGTGACACAGAGAGGGGACATGTGATGACGGAGAGAGTGACACAGGAGAGGGGACATTGTGATGACGGAGAGAGTGACACAGAGAGGGGACATTGTGATGACGGAGAGAGTGACACAGAGAGGGGACATTGTGATGATGGAGAGAGTGAACAGGAGAGAGGGACATGTGATGACGAGAGAGTGAACAGGAGAGTGGACATTGTGATGACGGAGAGAGTGACACAGAGAGGGACATTGTGATGACGGAGAGAGTGACACAGAGAGGGGGACATTGTGATGACGGAGAGAGTGAACAGAGAGGAGGACATGTGATGACGGAGAGAGTGACACAGAGAGGGACATTGTGATGACGGAGGAGAGTGACACAGAAGAGGGGACATTGTGATGATGGAGAGAGTGAACAGGAGAGAGGACATTGTGATGATGGAGAGAGTGAACAGGAGGGGAGCATTGTGATGACGGAGAGAGTGAACAGAGAGAGGGGACATTGTGATGACGGAGAGAGTGACACAGAGAGGGGACATTGTGATGACGGAGAGAGTGAACAGGAGAGCGACATTGTGATGACGGAGAGAGTGACACAGAGAGAGGACATTGTGATGATGGAGAGAGTGACAGGAGAGAGGACATTGTGATGACGGAGAGAGTGACACAGGAGAGGGGACATTGTGATGACGGAGAGAGTGACACAGAGAGAGAGGACATTGTGATGACGGAGAGAGTGACACAGGAGAGGGGACATTGTGATGACGGAGAGAGTGACACAGGAGAGGGGACATTGTGATGACGGAGAGAGTGACACAGAGAGGGGGACATTGTGATGACGGGAGAGAGTGACACAGAGAGGGGACATTGTTTGATGGAGAGAGTGAACAGGAGAGAAGGACATGTGATGATGGAGAGAGTGAACAGGAGAGGGGACATTGTGATGAGGAGAGAGTGACCAGAGAGGGGACATTGTGATGATGGAGAGAGTGAACAGGAGAGGGACATTGTGATGACGGAGAGAGTGACACAGAGAGGGGACATTGTGATGACGGAGAGAGTACACAGAGAGGGGACATTGTGATGACGGAGAGAGTGAACAGGAGAGAGGACATTGTGATGACGGAGAGAGTAACACAGAGAGAGGACATTGTGATGATGGAGAGAGTGACACAGAGAGGGGACATTGTGATGATGGAGAGAGTGAACAGGAGAGAGGACATTGTGATGATGGAGAGAGTGACACAGAGAGGGGACATTGTGATGATGGATAGAGTGAACAGGAGAGAGGACATTGTGATGACGGAGAGAGTGACACAGAGAGGGGACATTGTGATGACGAAGAGAGTGACACAGAGAGGGGACATTGTGATGATGGAGAGAGTGAACAGGAGGGGACATGTGATGGAGAGAGTGACACAGAGAGGGGACATTGTGATGATGGAGAGAGTGACACAGAGAGGGGACATTGTGATGACGGAGAGATGTGTAACGGAGAGAGGACATTGTGATGATGGAGAGTGTGACACAGAGAGGGGACATTGTGATGACGGAGAGAGTGAACAGGAGAGAGGACATGGATGAGGGAGAGGACAGGAGAGGGACATTGTGATGACGGAGAGAGTGACACAGAGAGGGGACATTGTGATGACGGAGAGAGTGAACAGGAGAGGAGGACATTGTGATGATGGAGAGAGTGACACAGAGAGGGGACATTGTGATGACGGAGAGAGTGACACAGAGAGGGACATTGTGATGACGGAGAGAGTGACACAGAGAGGGGACATTGTGATGACGGAGAGAGTGAACAGGAGAGGGGACATTGTGATGATGGAGAGAGTGAACAGAGAGAGGACATGTGATGATGGAGAGAGTGAACAGGAGAGAGGACATTGTGATGATGGAGAGAGTGAACAGGAGAGGGGACATTGTGATGACGGAGAGAGTGACACAGAGAGAGGACATTGTGATGACGGAGAGAGTAACACAGAGAGGGGACATTGTGATGACGGAGAGAGTGAACAGGAGAGAGGACATTGTGATGACGGAGAGAGTAACACAGAGAGAGGACATTGTGATGATGGAGAGAGTGACACAGAGAGGGGACATTGTGATGATGGAGAGAGTGAACAGGAGAGAGGACATTGTGATGATGGAGAGAGTGACACAGAGAGGGGACATTGTGATGATGGAGAGAGTGAACAGGAGAGAGGACATTGTGATGACGGAGAGAGTGACACAGAGAGGGGACATTGTGATGACGGAGAGAGTGACACAGAGAGGGGACATTGTGATGATGGAGAGAGTGAACAGGAGAGAGGACATTGTGATGACGGAGAGAGTAACACAGAGAGGGGACATTGTGATGATGGAGAGAGTGAACAGGAGAGAGGACATTGTGATGATGGAGAGAGTGAACAGGAGAGGGGACATTGTGATGACGGAGAGAGTGAACAGGAGAGAGGACATTGTGATGATGGAGAGAGTGACACAGAGAGGGGACATTGTGATGATGGAGAGAGTGACACAGAGAGAGGACATTGTGATGACGGAGAGAGTGAACAGGAGAGAGGACATTGTGATGATGGAGAGAGTGACACAGAGAGGGGACATTGTGATGATGGAGAGAGTGACACAGAGAGGGGACATTGTGATGATGGAGAGAGTGACACAGAGAGGGGACATTGTGATGACGGAGAGAGTGAACAGGAGAGAGGACATTGTGATGATGGAGAGAGTGAACAGGAGAGAGGACATTGTGATGACGGAGAGAGTGAACAGGAGAGAGGACATTGTGATGATGGAGAGAGTGAACAGGAGAGAGGACATTGTGATGACGGAGAGAGTGAACAGGAGAGAGGACATTGTGATGACGGAGAGAGTGACACAGAGAGGGGACATTGTGATGACGGAGAGAGTGAACAGGAGAGAGGACATTGTGATGATGGAGAGAGTGACACAGAGAGGGGACATTGTGATGACGGAGAGAGTGACACAGGAGAGAGGACATTGTGATGATGGAGAGAGTGAACAGAGAGGGGACATTGTGATGACGGAGAGAGTGACACAGAGAGGGGACATTGTGATGACGGAGAGAGTGAACAGGAGAGAGGACATTGTGATGATGGAGAGAGTTACACAGAGAGGGGACATTGTGATGATGGAGAGAGTGAACAGGAGAGAGGACATTGTGATGACGGAGAGAGTGACACAGAGAGGGGACATTGTGATGACGGAGAGAGTGACACAGAGAGGGGACATTGTGATGACGGAGAGAGTGACACAGAGAGGGGACATTGTGATGACGGAGAGAGTGAACAGGAGAGAGGACATTGTGATGATGGAGAGAGTGACACAGAGAGGGGACATTGTGATGATGGAGAGAGTGACACAGAGAGGGGACATTGTGATGACGGAGAGAGTGAACAGGAGAGAGGACATTGTGATGATGGAGAGAGTGACACAGAGAGGGGACATTGTGATGACGGAGAGAGTGAACAGGAGAGAGGACATTGTGATGACGGAGAGAGTGAACAGGAGAGAGACATGTGATGACGGAGAGAGTGACACAGAGAGGGGACATTGTGATGACGGAGAGAGTGACAGGAGAGAGGACATTGTGATGATGGAGAGAGTGACACAGAGAGGGGACATTGTGATGACGGAGAGAGTGACACAGAGAGGGGACATTGTGATGACGGAGAGAGTGACACAGAGAGGGGACATTGTGATGACGGAGAGAGTGAACAGGAGAGGGACATTGTGATGACGGAGAGAGTGACACAGAGAGGGGACATTGTGATGACGGAGAGAGTGAACAGGAGAGAGGACATTGTGATGACGGAGAGAGTGACACAGAGAGGGGACATTGTGATGACGGAGAGAGTGAACAGGAGAGAGGACATTGTGATGACGGAGAGAGTGAACAGGAGAGGGGACATTGTGATGACGGAGAGAGTGACACAGAGAGGGGACATTGTGATGACGGAGAGAGTGAACAGGAGAGAGGACATTGTGATGATGGAGAGAGTGGACACAGAGAGGGGACATTGTGATGACGGAGAGAGGACACAGAGAGGGGACATTGTGATGACGGAGAGAGTGAACAGGAGAGAGGACATTGTGATGATGGAGAGAGTGACACAGAGAGGGGACATTGTGATGACGGAGAGAGTGAACAGGAGAGGGGACATTGTGATGATGGAGAGAGTGACACAGAGAGGGGACATTGTGATGATGGAGAGAGTGACACAGAGAGAGGACATTGTGATGACGGAGAGATGTGAACAGGAGAGAGGGACATTGTGATGATGGAGAGAGTGACACAGAGAGGGGACATTGTGATGATGGAGAGAGTGACACAGAGAGGGGACATTGTGATGATGGAGAGATTGACACAGAGAGGGGACATTGTGATGACGGAGAGAGTGAACAGGAGAGAGGACATTGTGATGATGGAGAGAGTGAACAGGAGAGGGGACATTGTGATGACGGAGAGAGTGAACAGGAGAGAGGACATTGTGATGATGGAGAGAGTGAACAGGAGAGGGGACATTGTGATGACGGAGAGAGTGAACAGGAGAGAGGACATTGTGATGACGGAGAGAGTGACACAGAGAGGGGACATTGTGATGACGGATGAGAGTGACAGGAGAGAGGACATTGTGATGATGGAGAGAGTGACACAGAGAGGGGACATTGTGATGACGGAGAGAGTGAACAGGAGAGAGGGACATTGTGAGATGGAGAGAGTGACACAGAGAGGGGACATTGTGATGACGGAGAGCGTGAACAGGAGAGGGGACATTGTGATGATGGAGAGAGTGACACAGAGAGGGGACATTGTGATGACGGAGAGAGTGAACAGGAGAGGGGACATTGTGATGATGGAGAGAGTGACACAGAGAGGGGACATTGTGATGATGGAGAGAGTGAACAGGAGAGAGGACATTGTGATGATGGAGAGAGTGAACAGGAGAGAGGACATTGTGATGATGGAGAGAGTGACACAGAGAGGGGACATTGTGATGATGGAGAGAGTGACACAGAGAGGGGACATGTGATGACGGAGAGAGTGAACAGGAGAGAGAGGACATTGTGATGATGGAGAGAGTGACACAGAGAGGGGACATTGTGATGATGGAGAGAGTGGACACAGAGAGGGGACATGTGAGGACGGAGAGAGTGAACAGGAGAGAGGACATTGTGATGACGGAGAGAGTGACACAGAGAGGGGACATTGTGATGATGGAGAGAGTGAACAGGAGAGAGGACATTGTGATGACGGAGAGAGTGACACAGAGAGGGGACATTGTGATGATGGAGAGAGTGACACAGAGAGGGAGTATTGTGATGACGGAGAGAGTGAACAGGAGAGGGACATTGTGATGATGGAGAGAGTGAACAGGAGAGAGGACATTGTGATGATGGAGAGAGTGACACAGAGAGGGACATTGTGATGACGAGAGAGTGAACAGGAGAGAGGACATTGTGATGACGGAGAGAGTGAACAGGAGAGGGGACATTGTGATGACGGAGAGAGTGACACAGAGAGGGGACATTGTGATGACGGAGAGAGTGAACAGGAGAGAGGACATTGTGATGATTTAGAGATGTGAACAGGAGAGAGGACATGTGATGATGGAGAGAGTGACACAGAGAGGGACATTGTGATGATGGAGAGAGTGACACAGAGAGGGGACATTGTGATGACGGAGAGAGTGACACAGAGAGGGGACATTGTGATGACGGAGAGAGTGACACAGAGAGGGAGTATTGTGATGACGGAGAGAGTGAACAGGAGAGGGGACATTGTGATGATGGAGAGAGTGAACAGGAGAGAGGACATTGTGATGATGGAGAGAGTGACACAGAGAGGGGACATTGTGATGACGGAGAGAGTGACACAGAGAGGGGACATTGTGATGACGTAGAGAGTGAACAGGAGAGAGGACATTGTGATGACGGAGAGAGTGAACAGGAGAGAGGACATTGTGATGACGGAGAGAGTGACACAGAGAGGGGACATTGTGATGATGGAGAGAGTGACACAGAGAGGAGTATTGTGATGACGGAGAGAGTGAACAGGAGAGGGGACATTGTGATGATGGAGAGAGTGAACAGGAGAGAGGACATTGTGATGATGGAGAGAGTGACACAGAGAGGGGACATTGTGATGACGGAGAGAGTGACACAGAGAGGGGGACATTGTGATGACGGAGAGAGAGTGAACAGGAGAGAGGACATTGTGATGATGGAGAGAGTGAACAGGAGAGAGGACATTGTGATGACGGAGAGAGTGAACAGGAGAGAGGACATTGTGATGACGGAGAGAGTGACACAGAGAGGGGACATTGTGATGACGGAGA